>BLSH010092808.1:474282-490384 GCA_018402905.1 Glandirana rugosa
GGAAAAAAGATTTCATCTACAAATACGGAAAGGTTTCTTCACAGTAAGAGCTGTGAAAATGTGGAATAGACTCCCTCCAGAGGTGGTTTTGGCCAGCACAGTTGATTGCTTGAAAAAAGGCCTGGATTCTTTCCTTAATGTAAATAATATAACTGGGTACTAACATTTTTAGGTAAAGTTGATCCAGGGTGAATCCGATTGCCTCTCGGGGAATCAGGAAGGAATTTTTTCCCCCGTTATAGCAAATTGGATCCATGCTTTGCTGGGGTTTTTTGCCTTCCTCTGGATCAACTGTGGGTGAAGGATTGTATATGGGATTATTTGGTTGTGTATGTGTATATATATATATGTGTGTATATATATGTATATATATATATATATATATATATATATATATATATATATGTTTTTTGTTTTTTTTTTTGGTTGAACTGGATGGACTTGTGTCTTTTTTCAACCTGACTAACTATGTAACTATGTAACTATGCATTGAAAATATTTTTGACCTGACGCCTCTGCATATGACTCCGTTGGCTGACTGTTCAAAATGATTCCTCCACTTATAAAGAACACCTGCTTATCGGACCCTTCCTCCAAAAACGTTCACATGGCTTGCAAGAAGTTAAAGATTTCCTCCTAACCAGGACGTTTAACTAGCTTATTGGAAGGAAGTCCATGATGTCATCACTCAAATTACCACATACGCCCTAGACTTCACCCCAGCTCAATTCCTCCTTCTTAACATATCACTCTCTAAGAATGCATATCATAAATCTCTTGTTATGCACCTAGTTAATGCAGCCAGAATGTGCATACCAGTAAGGTGGGGCTCTGTAGACCCCCCTACACTTACTGAATGATTAAAACGCATAAAAAAATCACAGAAATGGAAGAGCTCAAAAATATAGCTCATGTATGATACCCCTTCCAAATTTACCCACATCTGGGCCTGTTGGCTCCATTACCAAAAATCCGAAGATATCACCTAACGCATGGCAAACTCTTAGCGACACATACCTTAGGCTGATCTATTTTCCTAACGAACTAACCACCTCTCTCTCCCCTCTACCTTATGCTTCCCTTTTTTCTCCTTTTTCTTTTTTCCTTCTCTCCTGTCTTTCTTTTTGATGGTCCTTGAACCCTAATATCAACAGATATCTGCTTTCATCCTTAACCTGCCAACTCCTAATTACTCAAAACAGGAACATGGTTCTTAGGCACTCTGTTCAGTAAGGACTAATTACCCACCCCACTATATCCTTTACCATGATTGTTCAGACTCTTCTGAACTTACACATTACTTTTGATGTTCTGCTGTATTCCCGTCTACTTAATGTACATATTCATTATACTGAATGATTCACCATTAACCAACAGGTAACTATGGGGTTCACATTTTCAGCACAATTTAGACCTGGTGTGGGGTCCAAAGAACCCCCTAACAGTTTACATTGAGGACAAGAAAACTGGGACAACAAAAATGTGTTTTTAATTTATCCCACACATTTCTAGGAGCCTGAAAATGTCTTTAAAATGTTTGTATATTAGACATTTTTAGAATGAGCTATGCTGGGGCGCAGTGGTTTGAACAGACCACATAGTAATGACTGGACATTTTTTTTTCAGCAGCAAAATGTATACATGGAGTTGAATGCCTCAATGACAAAGAGTCACGTTCAAACGGAAATCTGTCAGAGGAAAAGATTCAGGCCCCCGTCATGCATTTATAACACACATTGATATTTCCACTTTAAATAATGAGCATGAGTTTTTTTCCCCCTGAATTCTAAACTATAAGCATGAAGTAACCTTCAATTCCTTTTGTAATTACTATAAAAAAAAATCCTCTATGCATCAATGATTTCCAATTTTTCCTTGACTGACATTTCCTTACACTCTTTTATAGAATGCCGTGCCTCTTCACTGCTTTCATTATTTCTGAAAGGGTATTTGCACAAAGCGTAGACCTTTACTTAAACTGTTTCTGTTTTCTAACCTTTAATACAATAAGCATAAGAGATGCATAGTGGTTGGCCATGGTTTCACCTAAACTGGACCAAGCATCAGGTATATTTTTTAATCTTAAGGGCATGCATGCTAACTGTGTAGATGTAATGCTTACAGGTGTCAAAGTACTCCCTCTGACAATGCCTATATCTGTTTTCAGGCCCGGACTGGCCATAGGGCACACCAAGGACGCCGGTTTGCATGTCCCAGGGCCGGGACAAGGGGTGGACAGAGAGGACACCTGCCCCAGGCGCAACTGGTGTAATATAGAGGGAGTTGTCCCAGTAGTGTTGCTAACACCGGACATCCAGCCGCTGCCCTTCTTCAATCGCTGACACCCATATCATCCCTTACCGCCTGTTATGCTAGTCAAGGGAGCTCCATACACAGCTAGAGCTGTGTATGGAGGAAATGGCAGTGGACCTTGAACAATGACAGAAGAGTAAAGGAGAGAAGGTATGGAAGGATATGGAGGAGAATGATCATAGAGAGGAGAGAATGATGAGAAAAGAATGATAGTGACCAGAGAGGGAAATGGCGGTGGATAGTAGGGAAGGAGAATGATTCAGAGAAGAGTGTGACAAGGGTCAAGGTAAAGGAAAATGTTCAGGGTGCAGACCATTATAGAGCTGAAGGATCTATCTATATATATATATATATATACTGTATATAGAACTAAAAGACATTGAGAAACCAGTAGTTGTCATTATTTGTAATTTGGTGTAAAAAAGAAAAAAATGGGCTGCTCAGTCTAAAATGCCCGGGCCTATTTTTGTTCCAGTCCAGGCCTTTCTGGTTTTCTCTCCAAAAATACAGAGCAATCTTTGTTCAGGAATCATCCAGAATCTGCATTTACTTCCTGAACTGAGGTGTAGATTTCCCCTCCTGTAATTTCTTTGGGCAACTTGTAGTGGGTGGATGTGAAGCACAGAAGTATGGCATTGCTACTTTTAGGGCTCATGCACACTGTAGCTGATAAACGGTCTTTTGGGCGTTTTTTTTAACAGCCCAAAAATGCCCCTTTATGTTATCCTGTGTGTCCATGCACACATGGATGTTAATTGTCCTTTAACAGCAGTGGCGTTTTTGGGCTGTTATCTGAACGCCCTGAATTGGCGTTCAAAAGTTGTTCTTCTGACCACAAAAAACGCTGGACGTCGATCAACGCTGCTAAACGGTCATAAATGCCGGTAAACGGCCATTTATTGGCGTCTGGCGTTTTTTGTAGTCAATGGAAGCTAATGAAGTAAAAAAAAAAACGCTCAAAAATGCTGACGCCGATAAACTCCAATAAACGTTGCTTACAAAACGCCGCAAAAGAACGTTTTCTAAGCAACGTCTCCTGCCCGACGCCCAGAGAGCGTCCAGTGTGCATGGAGCCTAACAATGTATCACCTCGGTTTAGCAAACACAGAATGGATTTCAGCTGTAATGTTAGCTAGAGATAAATATATTGTCCGTATGACAAAGAGATCTGCCTATCCTTATTTTTTTTTTGTTTAATCTGTTTTTATTAATTTTCACAAAGAAATTACAGATACAAAAATGAAAAAGAACCAAACGTAACAGTTCTATCAAAGCGGTAAAAAGTTCCATAGAAACAATATAACATTTGAAGAAAAAGAGTTTAAGAGAATTCAATATAGGAGGAGAGGAAGAAAAAGAGAAGGGGAAGCAGACTAGAAGTCAGATGAGAGGGAGAGGCTGGAAAAGTAAAGGAAGGAGTAGTAGGAGGGCGTCCCTGCCCCATGGGTCGAAACACCATCCAATATTTGTATAGTGTCGGTTAAGCAATTTGTGACATTAATTTGGCATAAGGAGGAGAGTGTATAAAAGCGAGCCAGCATGACCAGATTTTGTTAAAAGTGGAGCACTTGTCATGTAAGGTGTGGGTGATATCTTTCATGTGATAAAGGTGTTGTACTGTTGATAGCCATTGAGTAATAGGGGGAGTTTTAGGTTGTTTCCAATATTTGGGTATGAGAGACTTTGCAGCGTTTAACAGATGAGGTGTAATGGACCTTTTATAGGTACATGCTGGCTCGCCTGTACAATGGAAAAGGACCACTAACAGGTCATTAACAACTGGATACCCTTGTATGTTTTCAATCCAATATAATATATCATTCCAGAACGGGCGGATTAGGGGGCAGGACCACCAGATGTGTGCATGTGTGGCCCTTTCCCCACATCCCCTCCAGCACCTATCCGAGGTATCCGGGAAGAGTCTGTGTAGTGTGGCCGGAGTATAGTGCCATCTCGTTAATAATTTGTAGTTCATCTCTGCTGTTGTGGTGGACGTTGAGGACGTGTGTGCTAGTTGTAGAACTGTAGATCGTTGGTCCTCTGATAGAGTTATTTGCAGATCTTTTCCCAGTTGGTTTAGAATGCTGGATGGCTCTTTATGCTCGAGGAAATTAAAGCCTGGTAAAAAATTTTCTTTGGCGGCTGGGTGTGTGACATCTGCCTATCCTTATAACAATCATCAGTGCTTGCCCCGATCACTTGAAAGATTCAACAAGATGTCTTTATTGAACACACAGCAGTAAATTATATTTTGCCACTGATATGGTCTTCAGATAATTATACAAGCTACTGTATGTATTACAAAATACAGGATAACTCTTGGCTAATTAATAATATATGACCTACGATGAATGAGATGAAAATATCTGTAAATATAATTGTATGTCAATCCTTCTTGGTTTCCTGGATCTGGTAGAGGTGATATTGAAATTACCAGCTCTCCAACTGCCAACATGCATGCTATGCTGCCCTGGCCATCTGTCATTGTGAGTGTGAGCAGTTCTTTGAATTTAGGCAAGGAATATGGAAGTCTAGGTTTCACACATTTCTGTAGACTGCTTTGGTTTGGTAGCTCATATAAGGACGAAAATTGTGTTATTATCAGAAATCCATTGTGGCTAAATTACAATTAAACCTTTATTCACCAACACATAATGCATGCAATGTTTTCAGGCCACTGAGGACCCTTTTCTGCCTTGGAAAGAGGCCTTAGTGGCTCTGAAACGTTGCATGCATTACGCGGTGGCAGATAACAGTTTAACCTATATTTTGCTACCACAATATGCCAGTGATTATCATTCCATTTTTGGACGATGTTTGTAACAGGACCATCTGTCCACTGATCTCAGCACCAATCTTCCTCGTTGGTTTATGGCTCAAAGGAGTGTACTAGTTCTTATTGATTCTTTGATCATATATGAAGTCTTCCCTGGGTGGTTATTTGAAGGTTGTTGTTTATTATTAAAATGAAGTCTGATATTTGGCTTTTTGAAGCATGGGCTCAATAAATGTCACTATTTTAAAGTTCATGGCCAGCCCTATCATGGGTCCCAATGGGTCCATTGGACCCAGGCAGCACTTTGAGAGGGGCAGCAAATTGAACCACAGCCGCCTCTCCTTCTCTTCTATTTACCCAGCTAATTAACGGCCACAATTTTTTTTTCCAGCAGTTTTGGGTGTCATGATGACAACTGCCCTCCTGGCCACTCTGCCTGCCCCTATACTACGCCCCTATACTACCCTAGCCTGCCCCTATACTACCCTATGTCAGAGTGGATAAAAATCGATTTTTTTAATTTTAAAAATCTGATTTTTTTTTGATTGAAATCGATTTTTTTTTTATTTATTTGAATAAAATGCTTTTGAAGTAAAAATCTATCTAAAGATAGTTTTCTATTTAAGATACATTAATAATTTAGTTTATTCAGCATGAAATGGAGCTTAGTTATGTTGCATGAGGCTGTATATTCTGCAATATTTACATTTTTGGTAAAATCATTCAATGAATCAAAGCTCTGCAAGCTAAGATCACATGGATTGCAATGAGTTTCAATTTCACAGTAACAATGAGATAAAACAAAGTTCAGGAATATTCCTTTATTCCATTGTTTTGCAAATCTATGTACACTACAAACTGTATGATTGAATCGGTACTGATATCACTGTATTACTAACCAAACAGCTTATTATTCTAAATAGGAAACTTTCATTTTCTTTGCAAATATTAAAGATTCTAACTAAGAATAAGTCCTTACATTTAACGAGCACCTGTCATTTCAGACTCATTATGGCAGCGCCTGTTAGTGGGCATTCACTCACCTGCGGCCGCCACATCCCTCACCTTGTTGTGTCACTTAAAGTGAATGGGACTGTCGGTGAGTCAACAGCGGGTCAGAGGAGGATCCACTGCAGAACAGAGATGACCGTTGCCTTTTAAAATTATGATTTAAATCAAGTTGATTTAAATCAATCCTTTTTACTAGTGATTTAAATCATGATATAAATAGTGAATTAAATTGACTTGATTTAAATCAAATCCACCCTGCAATATGTGGATGTACTTGAAGGAGGTTGCAAGTCCAGACTGGAGAACATTTTTGCGCTGATCAGTGTCTAAAAAATCCAATGTCACTAAAAAATTTTGGAAGGGGCATAAAGGCAATAGGGATTATTTTTCTTTCCTCAATATTGAATGCATTAAAGTGGCAGTAACCCTAAAAAAAAAATGCTTCTCTTCCTTTAAAGCATGATCTATAGCGTAGTGCTTCTGCCGTGTAATTTGTCCTTTTCTATGTTGTAAACCTGTTTGATCCTGCCTGTTCCTGTGTCCCCTATGTGTACTGACCACGGTATTCATGGCTGCTGATCCACGATACTGTAGTCAGTTTACATCCCACTATGTGTTCAGTCTCTCCCTTCCCCTCTCTATCTGTCAGTTCAGTAGTCTGTGTTGTGAGAGCCAAAATCCTCCCCGCCCCTCGCCTCCTGCCGCTATTCCGCTGTGGCTGTAAAGTAATGTACAGTATATAAATTACTTCTATTCCCTCTGTTTTAGAAAGATATTAAGTACAGTATGCCAGTTTTATTAACATTATAATTCTAAATACCTTCTTGCACAGCGCTGCTGTGCGGTCACATGACCTCCCTCTGCTGTCTAGCATACATCAGAGGAGAACAACTGCACATGCAAAGTGTGCAGTCTATTTGCCTTTAGTAAATCAGGCCCAATGTTTTTTGCTTTCTAGATCCCTTTGTTAACCCGATTTGGTGAATATCATTATCCTTGTTTAGCATAACTTTGTGGATGGGTGGGTGCATAGAAAAGGATAGGGGTATCCATCTGTATTTTGCTACAACTAAACATAAGATGGCATATGTGATACAGGCCTTTTACTCATCCTCTGCTAACAAATCGTTCTCTCCTGGAGATTTTTACATTTGCATGTTGTTTTTTTTTCTCCATATTGTGTAAACTGCTCAAATTCTATCATTTAGAAATGCAGATGACTTACACTTTAAAGCCCCACACAACAGCAGTGCTGCAACATTTCATGGATACATTGCCTTTACCTCCCTGGCGGTATGATTATGTCAGATTTTTGAGCCTCATAGCGGTACATTGTTTTGCATAGAAATTTGGCGTTTTATATTATAGGCTTGTAATTCTTAGGAATAACTCACTTAAATCTGTCCAAACAAGAGTCTAGTAGACATCCCGGGTATGATAAAGTTTGAAACATGAAATCATAAATTATAATATAATAAATAATTATCAAAAATAATAATATAATAATAAAATGTATTCAATAATGTAATCAAATCAAAACACTGAAATTTGCTCATTTGCAGAATTGTCGCTGTCGTCACTTTCAGTGTCTGATGATAAATTTCCCCACAAATCAGTATCACTCAATTCTGCAAATGATTCTTATTTACTATCGCTGTTTTCTAGCTGATGAAAAAACACTTTTGACGTAAAGGGACGCTTTTTAGATGCCATGGACATTCTCATGTTTCCAGGCAGAAAGAATGACATATATTATATAAAAGTGCATGCAGGGCACTGGGAAAACCACTAGGGACAAAGGGGATGTGAAATAATTTGATACAGTAATGTAATCTTAAAGATTGTAAAATCATACTTTTTGCTATAAAATTATTTAGAACCCCCCCCCCCCAAACATTATATATATTTTTTTCTAACACCCTAGAGAATAAAATGGCAGTCGTTGCAATACTTTTTGTCGTACCGTATTTGTGCAGCATGTTACACTGAGTAAATTGATACGCAACAGGTCATGATTCAAAATTGTGCCCGCTCGTGGAATGGCGACAAACTTTTGCACTTAAAAATCTCCATTGGCGACGTTTAAAAATTCCTACAGGTTACCAGTTTTGAGTTACAGAGGAGGTCTAGTGCTAGAATTATTGCTCTCACTCTAACGAACGCGGCAATACCTCACATGTGTGGTTTGAACATTGTTTTGTTTTGAACTTACCTGCAAGCTCGGCAGGACTTTACATTTTTTATTTTTTTTTCTTATTTATTTTACTTTATTTTTACACCGTTCTTTAAAAAAAAAAAAAAAAATTACTTTATTCCTATTACAAGAAACGTAAACATTCCTTGTAATAGAAAAAAAGCATGCCAGGAACTCCTAAATATGAGCTATGGGGTCAAAAAGACCCCAGATCTTATATTTACACTAAAATGCAATAAAAAATAAATAAATAAAAAAATAAAATGACATTGAAAAAAAAAGTCCCTTTTAAGAGCATTAGGCAGAAGTGACTTGTGACGTCGTTTCCGCCCTGCAATGCTATGGAGCCGAATGGGCAGCATCTTCCGCTCACTCGGCATCTAGTCACTGGGGGGAGCAGACCCGATCGCCTCCGCTGCTACCGGCAGGAGATGAGGGGAAAATGGCGGGGGGGGGGGCACCTCTCCCGCCCTAGATATAAGTGATCTTGCAGCGAATCCGCCGCTGAGACCACTTTTACCTTACAGAGAATCGCGGGCTGAAAAAAAAAATACCATCTGAAGACGTTACGTTTGTGACGAAACGTTCCAGTTGGAACGCAAGGTGCACTGGGGCACGCTCGTATGGAACGCACGCTGGCAAGGGAGAGTCGCGGCTTCCTTTGAGCTTCTGGAAATTTATGGAAACATTGTTAAATTTTGGCAAATAAAGCCTGCGATTCTTAAACAAGCTACGCTATGAAAGGTTTGTTCTTCGTTCTCCTCCAAACCATTTGAACATTGACGAGATATCCACGAAGCCACAACAAGGAGAGGCTACATCATCAAGAACCCAGGGTCGGGCACAGACCATAAGCGCATTCTGACTTCTCTTTGTTGTATGACAAGAGAGTCTATGAGGTCTGGTAAGTAGGGACCATATTCTTTATCTGCACACGGTGGATTTGATGACACATTGGAAGCACAGCATTTTTGGAAGAGTTTTTATATAAACAAGCATGGTTACTTTTTGGATTTAAAGCAGAGTTCCACCCAAAAGTGGAACTTCCGCTTTAAGAGGAGGTGACCCCCTGACATGCCATAATTGGCATGTCATTTTTTTGGGGGGTCCATGGTCCACTTCCTCTCCTGGCGCCGAGGAGCTAGAAGGAAGTTCACCCTCCCCCCTCCCTCTCGGCGATCTTCTGGGACACGTCACAGGTCCCAGAAGATAAGCTGAGCCATTCACAAACCGCAGCGTGACTCGCGCATGCGCAGTGAGGGCCCAGCTTTGAAGCCAAAGCCGGGTGCCCACACTTGTGATACCGGCGCTGCCGAGGGGAGGGGGAGACGAGTGAGCCCTCGGGCGGCCGCATCGCTGGAACTAGGGACAGGTGAGTGGCCGATTGTTAAACAGGGTGGAAGTCCGCTTTAAGAAACAAGAACTGATGCAGTAGCAAGCTACCTATGAACTGGATTGCACATAAGCGGGGCACTGCAACTATTCATTTAATTTTGCACAAGATTATTCCTTTTGCATGATTTGCACAATTATTGAGTGCATATTTAGTATATTTAGTTCATTAAGGTCTAATTTATGTTATGGTCACAGTGGAATTATTGAGGTATAGCACATATGTATGAAAGAGATAATATTTGCATACCCACACACCATGTTTATATGAGTATCCTCGTCTAAATAGTTTACCGTAGCAAGCGCTGCCGGCACAGGATTTTAATCCCTAGTGCATATTTATACAATATATACCATTCTAAGGCTACGACAGCAGCTGCTATCAGGACCTGACATCTTTTGGCGCGAGAGTCTGTGATATAATCTTATGGTAGCTATCTGCTACCATAACAACTGTATACAACGGCAAAGTGACCGCTGTCAGGTGACGGCGTTGGCCCAGAAGTGGTTAAAGCGTGACATGTTAGGCATCTATTTACTCGGCGTAACATCATCTTTTATATTTTACCAAACAATAGGGTATTATATTGTGTTTGTGTGCACTAAAATTCATCAAATTGTATTTTTTCCAAAACAATTTACGTTTGAAAAACTGCTGCGCAAATATCATGTGACATAAAAAAATTGCAACAACCAATATTTTATTATAGTCTTTGCTTTCACAAAATATATAATGTTTGGGGGTTCTAAGTAAATATCTAGTTTAAAAAGGCAGATTTTTCCATGTACCATATATGAGAAGTGTCAGAATAGGCTTGGGAGGCAAATGATTAAAAAAGTGCAGGAAGAAGAAAATGATTTTTAAAAATATTCTATTTTGGATTGGGGTCAATTTGAGGTTTACTTCAAGGTTTTCTGTTCAAGAAACAACCTGTCGTTCACTTTGACAGCGCAGACAGAATCACACAACTGCCACGTCAGCACAGGAAACTGGGAATGACCTATAAATCCTTTTAATAAAGCTGTGTAAATCTGTGCCTTTGAATTCCATGTCATTTGATAATTATAAATTGATCACTCCGTGAGCAATCTGAATTTGTAATGTAATTACTTGATAAGACGCTGCTGAAATGAGCATTTTGCAACCTCTGGGGATGGGATTTACATGACAAGCGCACTGGTTTCTCTCCAGCAAACCATATAGGTAAGACTAATGAGCTTATTTAATAAAGAAATGGACAATGTGCAGAGTTTGGAACCTTTAAAAATAAAATTTGCAGTCTATTTGTTAAAAAAAAATTACCTCTGCAGTCAGCTTACGCTGTTCACTTTTAAACTGATGGAAGGTGAAATCTGATTGGCCAGTCCTGAATGCGCACTTTGCACAAAACAATAGTTCTCTGCACTGCAGACATTTTGCTTTTAGTCAAGTGCAACTGATCCTTTATCTCAGGAGGAGTATCAAAGTGGATTGCTAAGAAAATGCAAAATCACTTATCAAATTTACATCCCTCTTAGTAACCTTCTAACACCCCATTATAAAGAAACTTGAGAGCCTTGTCCAGCTATTGCTTACATTGTTTGTTGGACTCCAGTGCAGAAATCAAAACACAGTGGTTCCCATAGGAACCTATTGTACTTAGGGCCCATTGATGCTAATGTAAAACGAATGCATGCAACATGTGTTACTGCACTGTGGTGTCATTCGTTTTGAAAGACACCATAACACACCCGCACTGCAGCACACTGTAGTGTATTATGGTGCTTTACAATAAAAAAGGTCACATTCAGTTATCAGCATGGCAGACCATTCATTTCATTTCAATAGGCTTTCTTAAAGTGGAGCCTTAACCCAAAAGGGGAAGTTCCCCTTTAGGGCCACCTCCCTCCACTTCTCTTTACGAAATGGCACTTTTGGGGGAGGGGGGATCTAGGCGATCTGAATGGAAGTTCTACTACCCCCCTCTCTGCAGTCTTCTGGGACCTTTCACAGGTCCCGGAAGACTATGGGACCATTCACAAAGAGCAGCGCGGATCGCACATGTGCAGTGGGTACCAGGCTATGAAGCCACAAGCTTTCACAGCCAGGT
Organism: Glandirana rugosa; assembly: GCA_018402905.1. NCBI lineage: Eukaryota > Metazoa > Chordata > Amphibia > Anura > Ranidae > Glandirana > Glandirana rugosa. Next base: position 486,059 of record BLSH010092808.1, read on the forward strand.
GCCAACAGTTGACATTGCGGCACCGGGGAGGGAACACCGATGGAAAGAACAGCTCAGGTGAGCACAAGCACATCACTGGATCCTAGGACAGGTGAGTGTCTAGTTTATTAAGAAGTCAGCAGCCTTTTTTTGTAGCTGCTGACTTTTAATAGACACAAATACGACTGGAGCTCCTCTTTAAAGAGGGTCTTCACAGTCCCCTCTCTATTATTTTTTTTCCCCCTGCCTGCCTGATTCTGGGTTGTCTTCAATTCAGATACTCACCCACCCAGCGGATCTAGCATTGGCCTGCTGAGATCCTCTTCTCAGGAGCCGCTGCTCATGTTCCGCGCCGCCATCTTCACCTGTTATGTCATCGGGAGATGGCCAGCTCTTCTGGGTTCAGGCGCAGCCTTCCAATGAAGCGCTGCTGGGTCCTCCTTCCTACTTTACTGAATGATATGCAGTGCTCCCATTTGCTCCTGGAATATGCAGGTCCCATATCCCAGGGGGCGAGCCAAAAATTTTGGCAAGAAAAAAAGTAAAAAACAAAATAAAGAAAAAAGCCTATTTGCGTAGCCAAGGGGCGGTGGGGCCGAGAGGATGAAAGGTGATTTCATGGGTGAAGTTCCTTTTTAACAAAACATGCACACATACATTATTGTGTCACAAAGAAGTAAATATACCTTTAAAGTTTCGGGGGCGCATGCGAGGCTCTCGGCGATGGCGGACGCACTGTAGGGGAGCTCGTCACTGATCCCGCTCTCACCAGCCCCTGTAACGCTACGATTGCAGCTGAATTCGATCCAGGGGTAAGTGGATTACCTGCCCACACCTGATGGTGAAGATAGGGGATCAAAAACCCCCTCTCAGCTCAAGGTCAGAGCCGCGGCCTGGTCCGGGAATGGAGCGCTTCCTTACTAGGCCTGAATCCCCGGCCTCAAGTATGCCACTCGGCCCGGCCGAGCAGGAGCGCATCGCGGAGCTAGAGGATGTAAAACCGCCGATCCCCCCCTCAGTCTCAACGCCCTGTTGTGCTAACCCCTGAGGTACTGGATGACAAATTGCAAGCTTTATTACATAATATTACCCACAACATAGCACAAGAAATTAATAAACTGTCACAGGATCTGAGGGGAGAACTGGACCAAATAGGAGAACGCACAGATGCACTAGAGAACAAGTTTGATGAAATGACTAGCTATTTCCAGGCTTTGGAGGAGGAAAATGCAGCACTAAAAACATACAGTATCTCAGCTCCAATTACATCAGGAGGACCTGGAGAACAGGGAAAGACGCCAGAACCTGCGGGTCAGAGGAGTCTCAGAAAACGTAAGTGACAAGAACATCAGACCACATCTACTGGGCCTATTTAATACTATAGCACCTGATGTAGCAGATATCGATTGGAGCTTGGACAGAGCACACAGATCCCTGGCCCCCAAACCCCCAGCTGGGGCGAGGCCAAGAGGTATTGTGGTGAGATTCCACTACTATGAGAGCAAAGAAGCCCTCACCCAAGCCATCCGCAACCGTTCCCAGATTGATTACAAAGGAGACAGAATACAAATATACAGCGACCTCTCCCCCAAGACACTTGCAAAAAGACGCTCTCTGAGACCAATAACCCTGCACTTGCAATCACACAAAGTCCCTTATTACTGGGGGTTCCCTTTTTGCCTTAGCGTCATGAAGGAGGGAATTCAGTATGTCATGCGAGATATCCAGGAAGGTGATGCCTTCATAAAAGCATTGGGTCTGCCACCAATGCCAGTCGAGGAGAGCCAACCCCTGCCTACCACCCCACGGGCTTTGAAACCACCGTCCAGGATCTGGACCCCAGTAAGGGGCAGGGGAAGAAAAACCTACTCCTCCACTCCTCAATGCTCTCAAAATAACAGACCACCAACCTGAAGGGCACCAAGATAACTTGGGGTGTTTGGTCTTTTCTCTTTTCCACGTGGTCAGTGTGCTTTTGGCCCAAGTTGAAAGTACTATCAGAGTTCTCTACACAAATTTTTTTTTCTCTCCAGACTAAAGGGATTTTGCCCACCTTATCTTCTTCAGAAGGAACACAATGTTTGTTTACCCACTGAGTTGGGAGTGGGAGCGGTATCTCCGTGGAACCCCCCTCGCCAGACTCGTCATGTGCCCCCCCCCACCCAGTGGCTGCGGCCCGGGTGTTCTGAGGGGCTGCCGCTACTCAGGTCTAGGACTACGGTCCTCAAAATCACACCAGATGTTACTTGATTTTTTCTTTTTTCTATGGTTCTTTTTTCTTTTTTATACTAGTTTTAGGCCTGGAAGGCCTCTAATTGCTCCGCTAACTATGACATCTATAACCTTGCTATTAATGGTTCTTTTTAACGAACATTTGACTGTAGACTTGTTGTATAGGCAGATGGTGCACACTAAGGGGGAACCCCCCCATTGTTATAATACGTTACATTGGCTTAACAGTGATATGCAAATATGGCACTGAGGATTGCCTCATATAATGTCAAAGGCCTAAATTCCATTAGGAAAAGATGGCTGGCACTAAAGGAATTCAGGAGACGCATTTCAAATCTGGAGGCTCCCTTAAATTTGCCTCAAAACAATTTCCAGTATCCTATTTGGCGTCAGACGCCTTGGGTAAGGCAGGGGTGGCTATATTGATTAAACGATCGTGCCCTATAAGGATCCATTCATCTTTCTTGGATCCTCAGGGCAGATTCGTCATCCTGGACTGTGGAATTGCATCCGCCTCATTCACGCTGATGAATATTTATGCCCCCAACACGGGGCAGGTGAAGTTTTTCTCTGAAGTGTTTAAAATACTGAAACGTTTCACTAACCCTCTGAAGATAGTGGACGGGGACTTTAATGTGGTTTTCTCCCCTTCCAGGGACAGGAGATCTCTGACTCAACTGGGCCCACCCCCTCAAACACACTCACTGGCCAAATCCTTTCGAAGGATTATCAGAGAACAAAGTCTTTACGATACATGGAGAATTAAGCACCCAACTGGTAGACAATTTTCCTTCTTTTCCCCCCACATAAAATGTTCTCCAGATTGGATTACTTTTTTGTATCGGCCCTTCTTTTGAGCAATGTGGTAACATCCGAGATTGGTCAAATATCATGGTCAGATCATGCTCCGATTTTTTTGGGATCTGATGCTGACCCAGATTTATTCAAAGAAGTGCCACTGGCGTTTAAACGAGTCGCTCCTTGGTCGCCTAGATATCAAGGGTAAATTGACCAAGTCTTTGATGGAATTTTTCCAAATTAATGAAGGATCTGTGTCGGGGGTCTCCACCCTATGGGAGGCTCATAAGGCCTATTTCAGGGGTCAATGTATAGCAGAGGGCTCTAGGTTAAAAAAAGATGCAGCTGCCCAGAGAAGGGAGTTACTGACCAGATTAAAGGGAGCTGAAAGGAGACTCATAGCTTCCCCCACAATCACCCGTCTCAGGGAGGTGACTTCTATACGCAATCAGTTGAAAACATTAGCCATGTCTAAGGTAGATAAGTCCTTAATGTGGGCAAAACAAAAATTTTATGAATACGCAAACAAACCCCACAAAATACTAGCAGCTAGACTCAACCCACGCCCCTTTCATACATTTCCGGATTTCTTAAATGATCCCAATGGAACATCCACTCATTGCCCTCAGACAATGACTAAAATCTATGGCGATTTCTATCATAAACTATATAAGTGCTTGTCCCCAACCCACCACCCCCATTTGAAAAAAAAGCCTTCGAGGAGTTCCTTGGGGATGTGCATCTACCCCAGCTACCCCCTGAAGATATCCAGCTAATGAATGCTGACATCACAGCAGAAAAGCTATCAGATACCATTAAGAAGTTGCCCACGGGCAAATCTCCATGCCCGGATGGTCTCCCCTATTCATATTATAAAAGCTTCCAATCTGTTCTGGTCCCGCGCCTCTGATCCCTGTATAACTCCATTTTACAGGGGTAAACCCCACATCCTTCCTTTCTACACTCATATGTCACATTTATCCCGAAACCCGAGAAAGGCGCCTCAGTACCTGACAACTACCGGCCAATCTCACTGTTAAACTCGGATTATAAAATTTTTACAAAGATTTTAGCAAATAGGCTTTCTCAACTACTTACTAAGCTCGTGGATAAGGATCAGGTGGGCTTTGTACTTTCCAGACAAGCTGGAGATAATACTAGACGGACAATCAATCTTATAGACATGCTTAATAGGGTCCAGCGCCCAGCAATAGTCCTGAGTCTGGATGCCCAAAAAGCCTTCGACAGGTTGAGTTGGCCCTACATGTTTGAGGTTCTGGCCAGGTATGGCTTTAGAGGTCCCTTTATAGCGGCATT
>BLSH010092808.1:490394-512870 GCA_018402905.1 Glandirana rugosa
GAGCTGACCGTAACCACCGTCTGGGTTACGAAAATACTTCCGTAGTGGAAGGACCTGAGCTGAGATTCCACTACTATGAGAGCAAAGAAGCCCTCACCCAAGCCATCCGCAACCGTTCCCAGATTGATTACAAAGGAGACAGAATCCAAATATACAGCGACCTCTCCCCCAAGACACTTGCAAAAAGACGCTCTCTGAGACCAATAACCCTGCACTTGCAATCACACAAAGTCCCTTATTACTGGGGGTTCCCTTTTTGCCTTAGCGTCATGAAGGAGGGAATTCAGTATGTCATGCGAGATATCCAGGAAGGTGATGCCTTCATAAAAGCATTGGGTCTGCCACCAATGCCAGTCGAGGAGAGCCAACCCCTGCCTACCACCCCACGGGCTTTGAAACCACCGTCCAGGATCTGGACCCCAGTAAGGGGCAGGGGAAGAAAAACCTACTCCTCCACTCCTCAACGCTCTCAAAATAACAGACCACCAACCTGAAGGGCACCGAGATAACTTGGGGTGTTTGGTCTTTTCTCTTTTCCACGTGGTCAGTGTGCTTTTGGCCCAAGTTGAAAGTACTATCAGAGTTCTCTACACAAATTTTTTTTTCTCTCCAGACTAAAGGGATTTTGCCCACCTTATCTTCTTCAGAAGGAACACAATGTTTGTTTACCCACTGAGTTGGGAGTGGGAGCGGTATCTCCGTGGAACCCCCCTCGCCAGACTCGTCATGTGCCCCCCCCCACCCAGTGGCTGCGGCCCGGGTGTTCTGAGGGGCTGCCGCTACTCAGGTCTAGGACTACGGTCCTCAAAATCACACCAGATGTTACTTGATTTTTTCTTTTTTCTATGGTTCTTTTTTATACTAGTTTTAGGCCTGGAAGGCCTCTAATTGCTCCGCTAACTATGACATCTATAACCTTGCTATTAATGGTTCTTTTTAACGAACATTTGACTGTAGACTTGTTGTATAGGCAGATGGTGCACACTAAGGGGGAACCCCCCCATTGTTATAATACGTTACATTGGCTTAACAGTGATATGCAAATATGGCACTGAGGATTGCCTCATATAATGTCAAAGGCCTAAATTCCATTAGGAAAAGATGGCTGGCACTAAAGGAATTCAGGAGACGCATTTCAAATCTGGAGGCTCCCTTAAATTTGCCTCAAAACAATTTCCAGTATCCTATTTGGCGTCAGACGCCTCGGGTAAGGCAGGGGTGGCTATATTGATTAAACGATCGTGCCCTATAAGGATCCATTCATCTTTCTTGGATCCTCAGGGCAGATTCATCATCCTGGACTGTGGAATTGCATCCGCCTCATTCACGCTGATGAATATTTATGCCCCCAACACGGGGCAGGTGAAGTTTTTCTCTGAAGTGTTTAAAATACTGAAACGTTTCACTAACCCTCTGAAGATAGTGGACGGGGACTTTAATGTGGTTTTCTCCCCTTCCAGGGACAGGAGATCTCTGACTCAACTGGGCCCACCCCCTCAAACACACTCACTGGCCAAATCCTTTCGAAGGATTATCAGAGAACAAAGTCTTTATGATACATGGGGAATTAAGCACCCAACTGGTAGACAATTTTCCTTCTTTTCCCCCCACATAAAATGTTCTCCAGATTGGATTACTTTTTTGTATCGGCCCTTCTTTTGAGCAATGTTGTAACATCCGAGATTGGTCAAATATCATGGTCAGATCATGCTCTGATTTTTTTTGGATCTGATGCTGACCCAGATTTATTCAAAGAAGTGCCACTGGCGTTTAAACGAGTCGCTCCTTGGTCGCCTAGATATCAAGGGTAAATTGACCAAGTCTTTGATGGAATTTTTCCAAATTAATGAAGGATCTGTGTCGGGGGTCTCCACCCTATGGGAGGCTCATAAGGCCTATTTCAGGGGTCAATGTATAGCAGAGGGCTCTAGGTTAAAAAAAGATGCAGCTGCCCAGAGAAGGGAGTTACTGACCAGATTAAAGGGAGCTGAAAGGAGACTCATAGCTTCCCCCACAATCACCCGTCTCAGGGAGGTGACTTCTATACGCAATCAGTTGAAAACATTAGCCATGTCCAAGATAGATTAGTCCTTAATGTGGGCAAAACAAAAATTTTATGAATACGCAAACAAACCCCACAAAATACTAGCAGCTAGACTCAACCCACGCCCCTTTCATACATTTCCGGATTTCTTAAATGATCCCAATGGAACATCCACTCATTGCCCTCAGACAATGACTAAAATCTATGGCGATTTCTATCATAAACTATATAAGTGCTTGTCCCCAACCCACCATCCCCATTTGAAAAAAAAGCCTTCGAGGAGTTCCTTGGGGATGTGCATCTACCCCAGCTACCCCCTGAAGATATCCTGCTAATGAATGCTGACATCAGATACCATTAAGAAGTTGCCCACGGGCAAATCTCCATGCCCGGATGGTCTCCCCTATTAATATTATAAAAGCTTCCAATCTGTTCTGGTCCCGCGCCTCTGATCCCTGTATAACTCCATTTTACAGGGGTAAACCCCACATCCTTCCTTTCTACACTCATATGTCACATTTATCCCGAAACCCGAGAAAGGCGCCTCAGTACCTGACAACTACCGGCCAATCTCACTGTTAAACTCGGATTATAAAATTTTTACAAAGATTTTAGCAAATAGGCTTTCTCAACTACTTACTAAGCTCGTGGATAAGGATCAGGTGGGCTTTGTACTTTCCAGACAAGCTGGAGATAATACTAGACGGACAATCAATCTTATAGACATGCTTAATAGGGTCCAGCGCCCAGCAATAGTCCTGAGTCTGGATGCCCAAAAAGCCTTCGACAGGTTGAGTTGGCCCTACATGTTTGAGGTTCTGGCCAGGTATGGCTTTAGAGGTCCCTTTATAGCGGCATTGAGGGCACTGTACTCGGAACCAACGTTCCAGGTGCAGATGTCCTCCTTTACCTCGGGGTCCTTCAAGATGTCAAATGGGACCAGACAGGACTGCCCCCTGTCTCCGCTATTGTTTGTTCTTTTTCTGGAGCCTATGGCTGCAGCAGTGCGAGAACACCCGGACATAGTGGGGGTCCCAATGAGGCAAAGGGAATATAAATTATCATTGTTTGCAGACGATGTATTACGGACATTGACCCGTCCCTTCACTTCATTGCCTAACCTACATGCCCCAAATCAATACGACTAAAACGGAAGCCCTTCCCCTTCACATTAATCCAGGAGACTTAACTGCGCTCCAGAGCACTTATCAATATAGATGGTGTTCTCAGTCCTTGAAATACCTAGGAATACAAATAACAAAGACATACGCTTCCCTATACCAGGCAAACTATACCCCCCTGTTCACCAAAATTAATGAGATTATGAGAAGCTGGAGCTCCTATCCTATATCATGGTTACGGAGGATACATGTTTTAAAGATGTCCATTATGCCGAAATTGCTGTACAATTTTGATACACTCCCTGTTCAGGTTCCTACATCTCAGCTCAAGTGGCTTAGGAGTACATTTTTGAAATTTATATGGAAAGGGGGGGGGGGGCCCACCGCGTGTCTAGTTCAGTGATATTCAGCCCCAAAAACAAAGGAGGATTGGGGGCCCCAGACATTCTGAAATACTACTATGCTTCCCACTTAAGGACGATAGCATCTTGGACTGCTCTAAAGGCACCAAACCGATGGACTGAGATAGAGACGGGTTCCATCCACCCAGCGCATCCTTGCACCGTCCTCATACCGGGATCCTAAACTTCTAGACCACTGCACTGCCCCCATGCGATTTACACTGAAGATATGGAAGCAGTGCAGGGAGAAATTCTTTCTCACATCATCCTCTACGCCTCTGTCAAATATTTTATATAATCCTCAAATACCTGATAGCTTGTCCCATAAAAGTATGGAACCATGGTCCCAGGCCACAATATTTCAGCTCCGCCACCTGGTTAACCCAGTGACTCGTAAACTACTTACCTTCTCTGACTTACAAAAGAAACATAAACTACCTAGACATTTGCTATACTCATATCTGCAAATGAAACATTATCTCTCGACAATTGCTCCCACATTAACCCTGTCTAAACCCACGTCATTTGAGCAACTATGTGCCCAGGGACCCACCCAGCCGCATCTTACCTCATTGATCTACAAAATTCTCCAAGATACCACCCCGATCATAGAGGATATGCATTATTACATGAGGAAATGGTCCTCTATTATACAGGAACCTATATTTCTTCCTACCTGGAGTAGGATATGGTCTGCCTCAAACAAAGTATCTAGATGTGTAGCCCAGAAGGAGACAGCCCTTAAGGTGCTAATGTTTTGGTATACAACCCCTGAGGTTGTGCACCATTATGTCCCCTCTCTATCCCCAATTTGCTGGAGGTGTTGAGGGGAGAAGGGGACTCTATTTCACATTTTCTGGCAATGTGGGCGAATTACTCCCTTTTGGGAGGAGGCGGTTTCTCTTCTCCAACAAGTCGTGGGGAGGGAGATGCCGCTGGACCCTCTACACTGCCTCCTCGGCTTGCCGTATGAGGGAGAGAACAAATTCACAAACAAATTGATTTCTTATATATTCTTAAATGCTAAGAGAAGCATGACGGCACTCTGGTTGAGTGCAACACCTCCCTCTAAGCAACAGCTCCTACAGAATATAAGGGATATTCGTAGAATGGAGTATATGACAGCTACTGTACATGATGAGGTTTTGAGATTCTATAAGATATGGGACCCCTTGGATCAATTTGAGTTAGATAAACTTGATAAGCAAAACTAATTCTACAAGGTTGTATGAACCGTTCTTTTTCTTTATGCATCACTGTCGTATAAACCAAGTGTGCCATAGTTCTACTACGTGAAGTTAACTGCTAAATAAGTCTGCAAGATGGTATACATTGCCCTCTTCTTCTCACCCTCACTCTCTAATCTTCCACCTCCTGTATTCATCCTGTTACAAGTGCCTTTTTCTCTTCATGTTAATTTCATTTTTCCTTTTATATCCAAATATGTAAAAATGGAACTATAACATACATCTCAGCAAATTGTATATACCAAGCTGTCTAGAAGTGTATGCTTTATTGCTATTCAGTCATATCAAATGTTCCATAACACATGTTATGTACCGTGACTCTTCTTAATAAAAAATACAATTAAAAAAAAAAAGTTTCATTGCAATACCAGATTTCACCTGCAGTTGACCCAGGAATTGTGGAATAGTCCTCCTTCACATGGTTGTTTAGCCAGATACACCGGATTTCAGCAGCAAGAATCAGTGCATTATTGCAGGTGGAATGACAGATGCAAGCAAATAGTGGTAACTGCTCAGTCTGTACAAAGTACTGACGGACTGATAGCAGCTGTCACAGTTTCCATGTAGGCACACACCAAGCGGTTACCTGTGGTTAGGAATGGGTGTCCAAGCCTCGATGCAGTCATATGTAGGCTGGGCATACACTGTTAGTTTCCACCATCCATACAACTGAGGTGATTTGAGGAATTCCTCCTGGCCCAGGACATTGTATTCAGACAGCAGCACTCACAGCTATCAGAATACACTGATCAGCAGCTGCAACCACTGATTGAGAAAAAGTTTTCCAACATGTTCCTTTGAAAGAAGTTGACTGAATGATCGACTTCTGTTGATGATGGACAGCCACACACTGATCAAAATTTAGATGGCCCCTGCTGACTTGGCCAACTTTTGATCAATGTATAGCCAGTTTTAGTTTATGGCTTACTGAACGTGAACATGAAAAATTATTATTTTTTTCTGTAAAAATGGCATTAAAGTGGTATTAACCTCTCCATATCGGCGCTATAGCCAAAAGACAGCTACAGCACGGATCTCAATTGCCGGAGCGATGTCCATGGATGTCCGCCCCTTTGCGTGCTCCCTGCCTGCAGTCGCGGGCGCGCAGCCCGGAGGATCTGTGATCACTGTGTCCCTTGGGCACAGCCAATCACAGTTCATGGTAAATGGCCAATCACAGCGGCCATTTACCACGTGATCAGCGGGTACAATGAGAGATGATCTCAAATGTAAACATATGAGATCATCTCTTGTTGCCGGCTTTGTCTCCAGACACCGCTGTGTGAGGAGAGAGTGAGAGATCGGTGCTGCCTGTGAGTTAAAAACTATCTGATTGCATTCCTACTGCATTCCTACTGTACCCAAATCACTGCCCATCACAGTGCCACTATCTGTCATAAGTGCCACCTGTCAGTGCCACCTGTCAGTGTCACATATCATCAGTGACACCTGTCAGTGCCACATATCAACAGTGCCATGTGTCAGTGCCATCAATCAGTGCCACGTGTCATAAAGTGCCACCTGACCGGTCATCAGTGCCATGTGTCAGTGCCACCTGACCTGTCATCAGTGCCACGTGTCAGTGCCACCTGTCATCAGTGCCACCAGTGCCACCTGACCTGTCATCAGTGCCACATATCATCAGTTCCACCTAACCTGTCACAGTGCCACATATCATCAGTACCACCTGACCTGTCATCAGTGCCACCTGACATCAGTCCCATCAGTGTCACGTGTCATCAGTGCCCATCACCTCATTAGTGCCATAAGTGTTATCAGTGCCAATTAGTGCTGCAACAATGGCAATAAGATCTTTTTCTGTTGAGGAGGCCTACATTATTCTTGCGGTCGACGAGAGCAACGGGGAGCTCTCTCCTGCAGGTTCCTCTGAGTCTGAGCCTGAGTCTGATATGACCTATGATCCGGTCTTAAGTAGCGAATCAGAGCTGGACTCAGATGAAGAATATTGTCCACCCACCAGGCGAAGGTGCGTTGGTAAGGAGGCAATACCGTCCACCAGCACCGATGTGCCATCCACCAGCACCTATGTGCCATCCACCAGCACCACTGTACCTTGGCCCCAAAGGGTTAGGTCCCATGCCGGCCTTCCCTATTCACTTCAGCCCCCCTTATGGCAGTGGTTCTCAACTCCTGTCCTCAGGACGCACCAACAGGCCAGATTTTAAGTATTACCTTGGGGAGATGCAGACTAGAATACTGCAATCACTGAGCAGCAAATTATATCACCTGTGATGTATTTCAGTTATCTTGCAAACCTGGCCTGTTAGTGGGTCCTGAGGACAGGAGTTGAGAACCACTGCCTTATGGCTTCCTCCTTATTCAGGAGAAGCTAGGACCCCCTTTCACTGCCCAGCCAGGAGTCCAGGTGGACACAGAAAATTTCTCGCCCATTAATTTTTTTGATTTGGTTTTTACGGAGGACATGCTACAATCCATTGTGGCCCAGTGCAACCTATATGCACATCAATTCATCCAAAATAATCCAACCTCATATTATGCCCTTCCCTTTGAGTGGAGAGACGTAACGGTGGAAGAGTTCAAAACTTTTTTGGGCCTCCCGTTCTGCATGGGACAAAAAAAATGAACTGCTCTCCTATTGGTCCACCCACCCCATCTACCACATGCCGGTCTTCTCAACAATAATGTCCAGGACAAGATTTCTCATGATCATGAGATTTCTCCATTTCAACGATAATACCCAGTGCCCTCCCCGAAATGCTCCAAATTATGACCGGCTTTATAAAATTCACCCAATTCTCCATTATTTTTCAGAAATATTCCCCCAATTACTTACCCCGGACCAGCATATATGCATCGATGAATCCCTTGTGAAATTTTGCGGCAGGCTGGGAAAAAAACAATATATCCCCAGTAAAAGGGCCCGCTATGGGGCGAAAATATATAAATTGTGCGACCGAACCACGGGGTACGTTTACGCCTTCAAAGTCTACGAAGTGTAGGACTCCCAACTGAATCCCCCTAATTGCCCAGACTATTTAGGTGCAAGCGGTAAAATAGTTTGGGAACTCATTTACCCGCTCCTGGAGAAAGGCTACCATCTGTATGTTGATAACTTTTATACCAGTTTATCCCTGTTCCGGAACCTCTACAGGAAGAGTACGCCAGCATGTGGCACAGTCAGAAAAAAATCGGATGGGCTTTCCTCAAAGACTTGTCAGCATGAGGCTTAGAAAAGGAGAGACGGCGAGTCTGCGGAATGAGGAAATTCTGGCTGTGAAGTGGAGGGACAGAAGGGATGTATACATGTTATCGTCTATACATAACAATTCATTTGTGGAGGTCCCCAGAAGGAATGGCCCAATACAGAAACCAACCTGTATCCACGAGTACAACTTGTACATGGGAGGAGTCGACCTAAACAATCAAATGATGGAACCCTATTTATCTACCAGAAGAACATACCACTGGTATAAAAAAGTTACACTCTATTTTTTTCATTTGGCCATATACAACACCTATGTCCTATATCGCAATTCCACCATAAACCCAAAACCCTTCCTTGGCTACCGGGGGGATATCATCACCACACTTCTATACCCCAACGGCCCATCAGAAAATATTAGATCCGATGTGTGTAGCAGACTCTCGGAGCGCCATTTCCCAGATAAAATACCTCCCAGACCAACAGGCCAAAAACACCAGAAAAGATGCCGTTCTAGTGGAGGAGTTAGAAGAGACACCATTTATTATTGTGCCCAGTGCCCTTCCCAACCAGTTCTCTGATAAGGTGACTGCTTCCGGTAGTAATCACACCCTAGTCAATTATTAATGATTCCTCAGTTCCTTTTTCCAGTTCGCACCCCTTATGCCACTGCTTGCTTTTGAACTGACCCTGGCTTGTTATTTGACCATGCCTTTGCCTGCCGCATTTGTACATACCTCTGCCTGCTCTGGAACTGACCCTGGCTTGCTATTCCACCATGCTTCTGCCTACCGATTTTGTACATTCTTCTGCCTGATCTGGAACTGACCCTGGACTGTTATTCGACTACGCTTCTGCCTACCGATTTTGTACATACTTCTGCCTGATCTGGAACTGACCCTGGACAGTTTAACCACGTTTTTTGCCTGCCTCTTGGACTGATCTTGTACCCTGCAACTGGAGGATTCACAACACAGGGGTCTCACATATGTGAGGGGCTCCAAAATGTTTTTTCTGGAAGAAGAAAACGTTGTTTTTATTTTCTCTCTTCTTGTTCAAAAGACTCAGTATGCCTCATAGATTATACGTTGAGGTGTTAGCTTTCCAAAATGGGGTCATTCTGTGGTCATTTCCATTGTCCTGGTGCTCCAGGGCCTTCAGAATTGTAACAGGTGGTCGAGAAATGAGATGTGTAATTTATGATTCTAAAACGCCTGAAGGTACTACTTCAATGTTGGGCCTCTGTATGTGGCCAGGCTGTGTAAAAGTCTCACACATGTGGTATCGCCATACTCAGGAGGAGTAGCAGAATGTATTTTGGGGTGCCATATTTCCTTTGTACATGCTATGTGTTGGAAATACCTTATAAATTTACAAGTTTGTGTAAAAAAAATGCTTTTTCATTTTTTTCCTCACATTTTCCAAAAGCTTCAGGAAAAAAATTTAACTGTTCAAAAGACTCATTATGCCTCCTAGATTATACGTTGGGGCGTTAGCTTTCTAAAATGGGGTCATTTTGTGGGCGTTTCCATTGTCCTGGTGCTCCAGGGCCTTTAGAAGTGTAATAGGTGTTTGAGAAATGAGATGTGTAATTTATGCTTCTAAAACGCCTGAAGGTGCTAGTTCAATGTTGGGCCTCTCTATGTGGCCAGGCTGTAAAAATGTCCCACACATGTGGTATCATCATACTCAGGAGGAGCAGTAGGATGTTTTTTTGGGGTGTAATTTGAGGCATACATATGTCACGTGAGAGAAATAACCTGTTAAATTGACAATTTTGTTGAAAAAAACAAATCTTCATTTTGCAAAGAATTGTGGGAAAAAATTACAACTTCATAAAACTCACCATGTCACTTACTAGATACCTTGGAATGTCTACTTACCAAAAAGGGATCATTTTGGGGGTATTTGTACTTTGCTGGCTTGTTAGGGTCTCAAGAAATGAAATAGGCCGTCAGTACATCAGGTGTGTTCAATTTTCAGTGATTTGCAACATAGGTTGTAGACTCTCTAACTTTCACAAAGACCAAATAATATATACTATTTTGGGTTATTTTTACCAAAGATACGTAACAGTATAAATTGTGACCAAAATTTATAAAGATAAATTACTAATTTGCAAAATTTTATAACAAAAACTAAGAAAAATGCGTTTTTTTCAAAATTTTCGTTTTTTTTCCATTTATAGCGCAAAAAATAAAGACCACAGGAGTGATTAAATACCACCAAAAGAAAGATCTATTTGTATGAAAAAAAAGGACAAAAAAAATCATATGTGTACAATGTTGCATGACTGAGTAATTGTCATTCAAAGTGTGAGCGCACTGAAAGCTGAAAATTGGTCTGGGCAGGAGGGGCGTTTAAGTACCCAGTAAGCAAGTGGTTAAACCTAAAAGCAAAAGCAAACATTTATTAGTTTCCTTTTTTAGTGATCCTGTCAGTAAGTCTGTTGTTTTTCCCAACAGAACAAATTGTCCTGCAGATGTATCAATTGGAGGTTTAAGACAAACCATTTAACACTGACAGCATTGCTTACAATGGTCCGATGTTATTTATTTATGTAAATCCTTTATCCCAAATGGAAGAAAATTATTGCTGTAACTGCTTATTATTATTATTATTATAATACAGAATTTATATAGCACCAGCAGTTTGCGCAGAGCTTTACAACATGAGGGCAGGCAGTACAATTACAATACAATTCAATTCAATACAGGAGGAATCAGAGGGCCCAGCTCATTAGAGCTTGCAATCTAGAAGGGAGGGTCAAGTGATACAAAAGGTAATAACTATGGGGGTGATCTGATAGAGAAAATAAAAGTACAGTTGTTAGGTGGAGGCAGAATAAGCTTCTCTGAAGAGAAAAGTTTTCTGGGATCATCTATAAGCAAACAGAGTAGGAGATAGTCGGACAGATTGGGGTTGGGAGTTCCATAGGATAGGAGAGACTCTGGAGAAGTCCTGGAGGTGAGCGTGGGAGGATGAGTCAAGGGAGCAGGAGGTCTTGGGAGGAATGAAGAGAACAAGTAGGTCGGTATATTGAAAATAGGTTAGTGATGTAGCTAGGGGCAGAGTTGTGGATGGCTTTGTAAGTTGTTGTTAGCTTATAAAGTGTGAGCTGGAGTTCAGCCTCAATTTGTTAGTGGATCTAAATCTGTGAGTACGTCTAATACTACCCTTCCCCCAGACTGACAATTCTGCTGTCTCCATTGCTCCTCCATCAAGAAACACTTTAAGACGGGAAGTGTGTTACTGGTTGGATCACCAGATGAAAATAAAAAGAAAAAAAGCCTAAAAAAGAAAAATAATGCAACTACATCTAATGATTGGTAAGCTGCAATGCATGATACTTTTGGTTTTGGGTTTTATACTGCTTTAAAAGTAGCTTGTTTATTGTTACATTTATGCCCCAGATATGCATCTTGTTCTGATCTTTTTAGAATATGTATTATTCACCCATTTATCCCAGTCAAAAAAACTGCTTTATCATTCTCAAAAAAAAAAAATACTGATTTTTAAAGATGAACTACGGAAATCATCTTTCCTTTGTCAAATATGCAAAATCTTGACTGTTTCTGCTGTTCATCTATTGCTGCAGTCCTCAAACTATGAGTTGAGGGTTGCTGTAGACCAGCACCTGCAATTAGAAGGCAAGGGGCAGTGGAGGGGTAATAATAATAATTAATAATAATAAGTATACTTATATTAAAAAAGTGAGTTATTTTTAGCTGGGTTCAAAGAGATTTGAAAATGAGAGTCACATAGCTACATTAGAGGGCCTTACTCTTGTAGTAAAGCTCTGTGAATTGAGTCTACCTAATGCAATTCTGAACCAACTCACATACAAGAAGCTTTCATTTATAAGTAATGTGGTGCAAAACCTTACACAGAATATACTGTATGTCTACAATTATATCTGTAAATAAGGGCACTTGTTCACATTAACCCAACCAAACACCAAGGACAGATTCCTGCACACTGAGATGTCGCTGGATCAGCTACGCCCTTTACTCCAAGATGGCAAGAAATCCCAAAGACATTAATTTTAAGAAGAAGTGGGAATAGTGTACAAGCATGAAACACTCTAATGAATCAATCAGCTCTTGGGCTTGGGGATGGGCCAGTGCCGTCATTGAAATCCAGAAACTCCACTGCACATTGTCACCAGACCCACCTAACCCTAACGCCACTTTACTATGCCACTGTTTTTAACATCTTGGTGACCTCAGCCTGTAGATTATCATTCTCAGGTGTGGTCCCCTGTGTAAGGGAATAATAATATTTGTGAGATGCCACCAGGATAAACGCACCTTCACTTACACATGGTGGCATTGCCCAAAAATTTCTAATTTTTGGAGGCAAATCAAGTATTGGATCTCACACATCCCATCAACCAAATTGACATTATGCTGTTTGCTAAACTTCAACCCTCTCTATGAATACAAAAATTCATAGGAGAGACACCTGCTAAACGCAGATAAGATGTTGATACCACACTATTAGAAGTCTGAACAAGTCCCAACTGTAAAAGAGTGGTTGACGGAAGTAGCCAACGTTTATGCCATGGAAGAGACTTTGGCTAACAAATTCACTTCAGTTTCCATGCGCACATGGAGCTTTTTTCATATTGTCTGATGGATATAAGTCACTACTGAACACCTGTCTGAGAATATGAGTCTCTCGTATCCACAATATCTACATTCTGTCCAGTATCTACTGAAGTACCTAAGTACCATACAACAACAATAGACATATTCCTCAATACACCAATCATATATTTCACTAGAGTGAGTTAACGTGACAATTTCTGTGGCGTTAAAGAATTAAAGGGGAGTTCCACCCACATTTTTCACTACTCACCATGCAGCACTAATGTGCATCCTTAAAGTGAATTGGCAATTTATTTATGTTTTCTTTATGTTCACTTACCAGATTTATGCCTATATCTAATTTCATGTCCTCCTTTAGGGGCCGCGGAGTCGTACCTCATTACCGGCTTTGCATTGGCTCCTGGGAGATCTTGGTCAGCTTGACATGGCACTGCTCCCGTAACATTTAACACTGGCGTCTATGGAAAATCTTGATCAGTTTGACATGGCACCGCTCCAGTAACATTTAACATTGGCATCTATGGAAAATCCTGGTCAGCTTGACATAGCACTGCTCCAGTGCCATGTCAAGCTGACCAAGATTTTCCATAGAAGCCAATGTTTAATGTTAGTGGAGCCGTGCCATGTCAAGCTGCCAAAATTGCACCGCACTGCACATGCACGAGATCGGCAGGTGCATGCTGGGTAGCCAGCATGCACAGAATCCTGTAAACAGAAGAACATTTCAGCTTCCATGACTGCCTGCCAGTAAGCAGTATCAGACACTGATAGGCCCCAGAACAAGGATCATGCATAAGAAACATAGATAAAATGGAGCAAATATTCTTTTTTTTCGCAATTGGTGTTTATTGAAATACATACAGAAAATGTCGTGGGTTGTATAATATTATACAGAGGGACGAGCAAAGAAAATGTTTACATAAGGCATATTAATATAAAAAAGAAATAAAATTTAAAAAGTGATATACAAGTTAGGTATACAATGGCAATGTTGAAAAGAACATTAATTCTTTAAAGTGGAGTTTTATAAATATGCCTTTTAAGATAAAAATACCCCTAGAATACACATGCCTCATGTAATGTAACAAAGGTATGCTGTAAACGATGCCCAGTTTTCTACATGTGCAGCATCATTTTCTTACTTTGTGAAGTTCCTGCACAGCGTGGCCATCTCCAGTGTGGGCATCTGAAGCCGCAATGTCCTTCTTCCTGGATTCCGTGCATGCTGGCTACGCAGCATGCACCTGCCGATTTCACACATGTGCAGCGTGGTTCAATCTTGGCCAGCTTGACATGGCATGGCTCCAGTTACATTTAACATTGGCTTCTACGGAAAATCTTGGTCAGCTCGAAATGACACTGGAGCAGTGCCATGTCAAGCTGACCAAGATTTCCCATAGATGCCAATGTTAAAAGTTACTGGAGCTGTGCCACGTTAAACTGACCAAGATCTCCCAGAAGCCAATGCAAAGCCGGAAATGATGTACAGTGCAGTAACCCCTAAAGGAGGAAGGGAAATTAGATATAGGCATAAATCAGGTAAGTGAACAGAAAAAAAAATGAATTGATACACTAGCACATTTGTGCTGCATGGCGAGGAGTGAAAATATGGGTGGAACTCCACTTTAAGATGCCCATGTAAGAGTTTTTTGAAATGATCTATACTTCCCGCTGAAACACCAATTGTGGAAGGGAGTTCCACATCCTTATTGCTCTGACAGTAAAAGACCATTTATGCAGTTTAGGGTAAACTCCACTGAGTGGCCTCACATCTTCACCACTTGCTTACTGGGCACTTATACCCCCTTCCTACCCAGGCCAATTTTCAGCTTTCAGTGCTTTCACACTTTGAATGACAATTGTGCAGTCATGCAACACATAATTTTTTCATACAAATAGAGCTTTCTCTTGGTAGTATTTAATCACAACTGGGGTTTTTATTTATTGCTACACAAACAAAAAAAGACTGAAAATTTTGAAAAAAAAAAAAATTTTTTTTCATATTTTGTGATAAGTTTTTGCAAACAGGTAATTTTTCTGCTTCACTGATGTGCGCTGGTGAGGCTGCACTGATGGGCACTGATAGGCTGCACCAGCACTGATCGGTTGCACTGATAGGCAACACAGACAGGTGGCATTGATAGGCGGCACTGATGGGTAGAACTGATGAGCGCTGATAAGTGGCACAGATGGGCACTATTTGGCAGCACTGATAGGCACTGGTAGGCAGAATTGATTAGCAGCACTGATAGGTGGCACTGGTGGGCACTGATAGGTGGCACTGGTGGGCACTGATATGTGGCACTGATGGGAAATGATATGTGGCATTGGTGGGAGCTATGTGGCACTGGTGGGCACTGATAGGTAGCACTGGTGGGCGCTGATAGATGGCACTGATTAGCAGCACATGTGGGAGCGCTAGGGGACCGATGTCCCTCTAATCCCTCTAACAGAAGCCGCAACTTTTTTTTCCTTCACGTTGACAGCATGAAGAAAAAAAAACAATAACCAAAGACAAAATCAAAACGCATCTGAAAAGAAGGTATACATTAATATTATATTTTTAAGGGTTGTGGGTTCTTCAATAGGGTAAAGGGGCAAATTCCCTGTGGGGGTAAAACAGCAGTGGCTCTAAAGCTAGCTTTCCCTAAGAATTTTTGTTCCATACTGATCTACGGCCAGCTTAAGTTTAATAAGAGACAGGTGTCCACCCAAATACAAATTATTGTTCATGGATAAACTTTTAATAGCCTGTTTTACACCAACTATGCGCAATGCACAAGTGTAAGTTACACCACATGGCATCTATAGCAGTAAATGGCAGTTACAGAGAAACTTATTTGCTGCTGAATTATAAGAGGAATATTTGTGTGTCAGCTGTATTCCATTCCTCCAGTACACAGTATGTGGAAAGAACGCTTCCAATTAGAGCATGGCTAAGAGCTGAATGAAGATTGATTGGCTTTTCAGTAGGATGAGAAAACAAGTAGAAAAGAACAAGAACTGATAAGAGCTGGTTGACTCATTAATGCTTTTTCCTAAGTACTGCACTAAAAGCCCTGGCAAAAAAAAAGCCTAATCCTATACGCTTTCATGTTCCTAATGCATCAACTCTGGGCTCTACTTCCTCCTGCACAAACATTTGCAGATTTATTACAAGTTGGGGGATAGACTGATTAGTATCTCCCAGCTCTGCAGATGGCTCTACTGACCAATCCCAGTTCTGAGTAAAACCAGCACACAACTCACTTCGCTACAGTGGAACTAGTGAAGCCAGAAAAAAGCTAGAAAGCTAGGCTCGGATGAAAAATCGGAAGGAATAGAGAGACAGCATAACTAGGTTAAATGGGGAGTGGTGGACTGGGGTAGAGAGTTGGTAATGTTTGTGGGATGTAGAAAGGAGGAGTACTGACTTGATTGGTGAAGCGCATGAGACGGGTAGGGTCCGTAGGGGGTTGTGGGCAAGGCAGTCCCAAGAAAGTTCAGTAAGAAGGCGGCAGACATCAGGGAATTTTCCTGCCCTCCCTCCCCTGTAATTAGTGGTGGATTTTGTTCTTACAGGGTTAAGTTTTCTTGGGGGATTGGAGATTTGTCATGATGGGCTGGCGGGGTTCGAGGCCCTAGAAGTTTGGCAGTAGTGAAGGTCAATAGGTTGGGACCTGTCTTGGGTACAGCTTCCCATAATTTAGTACCTTTATGGCAGTAATTGATTACCTGACCCTGAGTCAGTGGAGTGTGGCTGGGGGCCTACGTTATGGGTCATAGCTATAACTTGGTTGCCTACAAGCGCCTTGAGCCTGAAGGATACACTCAGTCTGTTGCTGGTTTTTGTTATGTATATTTGATATTTATATTGGCTATTTAATTTGTTATTTATATTTTGTTATATAAAGTGGCTGCTGTGGCCATTAAATCCCAGTTGGAGTCAGAGTGTCTTATTTGGGGCCAGGGTTGGGAGTGGAGTGGCCAGGCAGCTTGGGAAGGCCTGAGCTTCATCTTTTATACCCTAGTCAAGTGAAGTTTTATGGCAGAAGACACATGCAAAATCTGATCTGCCAAAAATCTGCTTCTCGCTTCTAGCGTTTTTTTTAATTTGGTGTACATTGCCTGAGATTTTAGATTCACACTGAATGTTTCCAAAGCAGTAAAGGGTTTTACGTGGCTTGGTTGCTGGCCCAGGACCCAACTCTCCTCCTTTCTCAACATGGACATGGGTCTGGAAATGGAGGAGAAATTCTTAACAGACCTGAAAGTCATTGAGGTCCCGTCAGAAATAGCTGACAGAATTCGATGTAGAGCATTTACTGCCCAATGCACCACATTTTGTGGGAAGAACTAAGTAATTCCCAAAGAAATAAACACCAGAACCGGAAGAAGATGTCAACGGCACCAAAGGAGTTACATCAGAGAAGTGGACGTTGCATCCCTGGAAGAGAACACTTCAGTAGGTAAGTGTGCCGCAATGTGCCAGTATTCTTTTATAGCCATAGTCCACCCACCATAAAGCAGTTAACTTTCACTTTAAGGCTAGGTTGACACTATCCGACATGAAAATGGT
This sequence comes from Glandirana rugosa, assembly GCA_018402905.1. Taxonomy (NCBI): domain Eukaryota; kingdom Metazoa; phylum Chordata; class Amphibia; order Anura; family Ranidae; genus Glandirana; species Glandirana rugosa. The sequence continues at coordinate 507,560 of BLSH010092808.1, forward strand.
CCGACTTTGATCCTACTTTGCTCTGCGACTTGTGTCCTACATCGGACGCATATCTGTCCAACTTCTGTGAATGGGATCCGACTTTGATCTTGACAATGCCACGCACCTTGTGCTCTGGGTAGCTTGAAGGGGAACCCCCATCAAATTAAAAAAAAAAATGGCATGTGGTCCCCCTTCAAGAGCATACCAGGCCCTTCGGTCTGGTATGGATTTTAAGGGGAACCCCCACACTGAACGGTGTGGGGTCCCCCCAAAATTCACACCAGACCCCTCCATCTGGTATGGTTTTTAAGGGGAGCTCCCATGCCCCCCAAAAAATCCATATCAGACCCTTATCTGAGCACGCAGCCTGGCAGGCCAGGAAAGGGTATGGGGATGAGCAAGCACCCCCCTCCTGGACCATACCAGGCCACATGCCCTGGGGCATGGGGAGTATGGGTCCTTTGGGGCAAGGGGGCTCTGCGCCCCCCACCCCAAAGCACCTTGTCCCCATGTTGATGAAGACAAGAGCCTCTTCCTGACAACCCTTGCTGGTGGTTGTCGGGGTCTGCGAGTTGGGGCTTATCAGAATCTGGAAGCCCCCTTTAACAAGGAGGGCTCCAGATCCCGGTCCCTCACTCTATGTGAATGAGTATGGGGTACATTGTAAAAAAGATGTAAAAAATAAACACACTACACAGGTTTTTAAAGTATTTTATTAAATCAGCTCCGGCGTCTTCTCCCTCCGATTTCTTCTCCCCTCTTCTCCCCTTTCTTCTGCTCTTTTGCGGGGTCTTCTTTCTTCTGAGGGGTCTTCTTTCTTCTGACGGTTCTTCTCCCCCTCCGCGGTGTCTTCTGCTCTTTTTCCGGGTCTTCTCCCTCTGTTCTTCTTCCCATGTTGACTCAACGCGAGACCTCCTGCACAAATGCTGTCTCCGTGCTCTGCGTTGACTTATATTGACATGGGGGGCTGGGCCACCCGCTGATGTCATCCACCTTATAAGGGTCACTGCCCCATCATGCCTGCGTGCTTGGATAAGGGTCTGGTATGGATTTTGGGGGGACCCCCACTCCATTTTTTTGGCATAGGGGTTCCCCTTAAAATCCCTACTGGACCAAAGGGCCTGGTATGCACTTGAAGGGGGACCCCATGCCATTTCTTCATTTAAATTTGGTGGGGGGTTCGCCTTCAAGATCTTCAGAGCACAAGTCTCAAGCCAAAGTGGGATCAGTTAAAACAGTGATCCAACTTCAATGATATTCAATGGGCTTAAGTAGGATCATAGTTGGACAAAAGTAGTACAGGAACCTTTTTCAAAGTTGGTCCAACATGTGTCGGACCAGTTAAGACGGCTCTCATAGCGAATCATTGATTTTGTGATGTAATGCGACTTGTGCTCCTAATGTCGGTCCGATTCTCGGACTAGTGTGAGCCTAGCCTAAAATGGATTTTAATCTATATATATATATATGCACTAACAACAAACTTCAACTATTTGCTGCCTTTTGTTGTGTTAAATATTCCATTGAATGGATTTTGTCATATCTGTATGATAAGTTAAAAATACCTGTTTATCTAGCCAAAAATCTTATAAGATAATAATTTCCTTTGCTCTCTGACTATAATCAGTTACATGTTTTTTTAGCTCAGAGGACTAAAGAACCACACCCCTCTAAGTAATGGACAATAGCAGAGGGGCAGGGTTCCATGCCCGTATCTTGTTTCTTTTACGGAAACATAAAGCTGACCATTGACAGATCAAAATTTGCCCGGTTCAGCAGGGATCGGCAAAATTATGATCCATCTATGGCCATTCCCATTTAAGAAGAGTCAATCTGATGATTGACTCCTCTCAAATAGGACTTTTGGTAAATTTTTGTTCAATCACTGCTTGCAACCAATCGGCTGCAGCTCTGATAAGTGTACTATGACAGTAGAGGAATCCATCCAGTTTTCTTGATCAGTCATTAATAATCATATTAAAAAAATCAAACATATTATACCTGCTCTGTGCAATGGTTTTGCACAAAGCATCCTCAATCCTCCTCTTCTCGGGACCCCCAGCAGAGCTCCTGGCTCCTCCCCCCTGCTGAGTGACTCCACAGCAACCCGCTAGCTATGGGGGCTCTCTTGCACAGCACTGGATTGACAGGGATGCTGCTCTCATGCACAGCACTGGATTAACATCAGGCTTAGGTAACTATTAGAGGACAGAAGACAGTCCCTTTCTCTGCAGCCAGAGCTGCACTGTAGATGAATAAATAGGAGTCTGCATAGAGACCCCTATTCATTCACAGACTGAAGGATAGCAAAGACTGTTTACTATTCTTTAGTGATCAATGTGTAGCACCCTTGTCCCAAAGCAGGGCTACGGGTAAATTTAGTTGTGCTGGATGGTAGCCAGCCTGACTAATTTGTAGTTTCTAGTGGTCAAATGGCTTTCTCCTAATCCCGTTTCAGCTGTGCCTTCTCCCTTTTGTCAGTAGGTGGCACCTCTGGTACTAGTATGATGAGCAACAGTGAAATCAGGTTATGAATATGCATACTTTTCTCAGCCAATCAGAATAGCCTCTTTGCATACTGGGAGAAAGTACTTAAGGGGAGAAGGTCAGGTGATCAGTCTCTTCCCACCCTGGGCTGCGGCCTGGGTGGATGTGTGTCAACAGCTCCTGGCTTCTAGGCCTGAAGCCTGAGGTCTATCCAGGAGTCCTACTGCCTGCTAGGTCTGTTCAAGATTCTGCAGAGGAGAGCCTGCTTAATACCTGGAAACAAATCCAGGTACCAGAGGTGACTCTTTATGGACCGGAGACCCACGAGGTGGCTGGGAGAGCTTCAGGAGAGAACTAATTTAAAGAATTCTGTGTGACGCTGTGAGTAAAGTTCAGTTACTATAGGAAACAGCCTATTCTACAAAGTACAGATGTGCTGGTTCAGCTTAAAGGCTCTTTTCCTGTACTGCTGTCTGCCTAATCTCACCTTTTTGTCTAAGGAGTCTGCCTGTCTGCTAATCTTTACTATTGTTGACTAAGGGTGTCCTGTGTCCTTGATTAAGGGTGTCCTGTCCTGTTCCGAGAAATAAACTTCTCTTTGTTTAAGCATAAAAGTGACTGCCGCCCATCTTTCTACCTTGTACATCACCCACCATGCCCAATGACCTGCACCCTGAGGAGGTATGTCAGCCCTCCCTGTCTCTGGGGATCACCATCAGCCCCCTGGAAATGTGGGGTAGGTGCTACAAATGAATACAGAAGCTGTCAGTACTGATCGCTTCTGTATTCATTCAACAAAAGGAAGGGGCTGGTAAACACCAGCTTGTTAGCCGCTAATCAGAGCTATTGCTTTGTTCAGCAGTAACCTCAGTGACCATGAGGTTATGGTAGAAGGAGGAATGTGAGGAATGTTTGGTCCGTACAGCATACGGGCCTGTCCAGCTGGAAGCAGTGCTATAGGTCCAAACTGACAGTGAAGGGGTTAAAGCCCAACTCCAGTAACATTACAGGACTCTGTAGCTAATTATTACATAGTAGTATTAATATTAGTATATAGAAAAGTACTGCCCAAGAAGAGAACAGACGGCTGGAAGCTCTGGGAAATACACATTTACCTCCATCCCCAGTAGTAAAAATCACTTTCCTTAGCACAGCCTGCTATGAGCCAGCTCCTGGAGATTAAACATTATCATTACAAAGTCTCCTGGGTACAGAGCAGAAGCTGCACTACACTTTCTACAAGCAATAAAGCACAATGCTTCAAATCTGTCATCTCCGCTTCTGAAGAAAGCCATAGATAAGGATTTCAATCATCATTATGTATCTATGTTGCACTGGTATGACAATTACCAGAATATACCATTTTGCTATGCTTTTCACACAATTACATTGCTGTGTCATTTTTTTATGCAATTCTGATTATATTATATGTTCATCCTCTGCACACCTGCTAGGGCTGGGTTACACATAGTTACATAGTCAGGTTGAAAAAAGACACTAATCCATATTAATCCAAACTAGCTCACCTAATAAAAAAACTGCAGTTGGGAAAGAGGGGCAGTAAAATCAGGTGGTTTAGCTGCCCCCTATGGCCGCTCTTAAGGCTGAACTTCAAGCATTAAGGCTGGGTTTACATATGAACCGCATGCGGCTCACAATAGGGGTCCGGTGTGTTCTGGTTCACTGTTTCAGGTCCGATTTCAGCCCGAATTTTTGGCTGAATTTGGACCGGAAACGGACCAAAAGACACACAGCATTTTTGTGATAAATGCACCGGACCTGCTGCGGAGATATGTGAACCGGCTCCATAGAGAGCCGGTCAAAATCTCCTGCTATTGCGAATTGGATGCGGGGAACCCGCAACCAATTCGCAATGGTGTTGACCCAGCCTGAAACATATATTTGAATATGTTCCGTAATAGCCACAAAGGATATAAATTCACTTTGCACCAAATGCCTTTGCAAATCCAGATATGACATTATATATAGCCTGTGCAGAGTGCAAAGCTGTGGGAGGGACTTAGCAGGCCCCACCCACCAGCCTGCAGAAAACTACAGGAGGAGGGCGGAGACAAGACCAGTTACCCTGCACAAGGAGAGAGAGCAGCAGTGACCAGTCTTTATTACAGGAAACTCTTGCACAGAAATAAAATCTCACAGATCTGGAAGAAATATACAAAGCACACCAAGATGCAAGAATACATATGGCTCTTGTATTTAGACAATACTTGCTTATCTTTAAGTTCAGCTTTAAGCTGCAAAGGTAGCTGGATGGGGTTCTACACATGCCACAGCTGCAATGTTTTTCTTCACAGCATGGCATAAGTCAGTTCATCGGGCAGTACCAACCTGCTATATTCACAGGTATGACTAGCAGTGATGCGAATGACAGCATCAGGAATCTGTCACTGATGACCTCATTTGTTCTGCTGCAATTATGCAACATAACTCGATGACCACCCTACCCCTAGTTTGTGGCTGGACAATTAAGAAAAGCACACAGATAAGCTCATTTCACTCCTCCCTTCTACTTTTTCCTACAGTTTTTATACACATATGCACATCCAGCATACTTGACTGCCAGCTAAAGCTGCTGCTCCCTCTCCCAGTCTGAGTTCCTCTTTCCACAGGATTACAAGAGGCTATTACCAAGTCAAATGTAAGTACTTACGTTATCTACTAGGGAAGAGGTTCAGGTTTGGCGCTACCATGGGTTCACAGTGAATTCTGTGTGTTTGAGGTTTGCTGATTTGGCAGAATGCCAGAATTTTCAAAAGTACCCATAACGCACTGTCTGGCCTTTTCACCTAGGTCAGCTGGCTTAGAAAGACCAATAAGGGGG
>BLSH010092808.1:516961-538316 GCA_018402905.1 Glandirana rugosa
CACTCTGATTCTGATCGTTCAACCTTCGTCGCGATGTGTCAGAAAGTTTACATGTAAGGGTAGCCTGTTGATAGTTGTCCGATGGGAATGTACATTTGAAAGACTGTGTAGCGCTGCTTCCAACTTGCTAGTCTTAGTCTCACATAGATTATCAGGTCGCATTATAGTTATATTAAGTTTAGGCAGAGTGAATATTTGCAGTATTGGTGTGGAAACTTCCCGAGGGGTCAGTTCCAACGATTACGACAGAACTGCACAAAACAGGATGACTAAGACAAACAAGGGCAATCCCTGGTTAACCTCCCTGGCGGTAATCCCGAGTGTGGCTCGGGGTGGAATTTCAGTACCATTAGCGGTAACCCCGAGCCACACTCGGGATTGCATTGCTGGATCCAGGCAGCGTTACTTACCTTGTCCCCTGGATCCAGCGATATCCTCCCACGGTGTCAGCGTGTCTGTCCCTCCACCCGATGCCTCTGTGTGCCGGGGCTCTGTTCCCTGCGAGCGTCGCGTCGCGGAGGGAAATTCAAATAGTTAAACACACACAACACATACAGTACACTGTAATCTTACAGATTACATTGCTGTATGAAATCATTTCGCACCCCCTTTGTCCCTAGTGTTTTACCCAGAGCCCTGCATGCACTTTTATATTATGCATGTCATTCTTTCTGCCTGGAAACATGAGAATGTCCATAGCAACCAAAAAGTGTCCCTTTACGTCAAAAGTGTTTTTTTTATCAGCTAGAAAACACTGATAGCAAATAAGAATGATTTGCAGAATTGAGTGATACTGATTTTTGGGGAAATTTATCATCAGAAACTGAAAGTGACGACAGCGACAATTCTGCAACTGAGCAAATTTCAGTGTTTTTGAATTGATTACATTATTGAATGCATTTTATTACTATTATGTTATTATTTCTGATAATTATTTATAGTTATTTATTATATTATAATTTCTGATTTCATGTTTCAAACTTTTTCATACCCGGGATGTGTATGAGACTCTTGTTTGGACAGATTTAAGTGAGTTGTTGCTAAGAATTACAGGCCTACAATATAAAACGCCAAATTTCCATGCAAAATAATTGTACTGCTTTCAGCACCAAAAATCTGAAATAATCATACCGCCAGGAAGGTTAATACATTTTTGGAAAAGGGTTTTCCAAAATCCTTGGTAGAGGAAGCTTTCCAAAAACACAGCGCCCCCATACCATCCACTTCCAAACAGGAAAACAACAACAATGATGCAGTCAGGTTTATTACGTGATATAAAAGATTTTCCAAGCCCTTCGGAAACATTGGGGCATCTTGCAGCTAGACCCTAAGCTTAAGGATGTGTTGGCGGGCGCTCCAGATATAACCGTTAGAAGGGCGAATACACTGAAAAATACCCTGGCTCCTAGTAAATTACAATCCAACAAAAACATTCCTTCTGAAGACATTCACTCTTACTTTGATGACAGGACAGGGATTTTCCAGTGCCACAAAAAAGCAGAGATAGATATATCGGGCCAATTTTTGGCCATTTTTAATTAATGGGCATCGGTCGATTGTGCCGCAAATTAGGCCGATTAATTTATGCACTAAGGCCGGTTCACACAGGGGAGATCCGACTTGTGGGGCGACTTCAGCGTGACTTGCAAACAACTTCTGTAATAGAAGTCAAAGCAAGTCGCCTGAAGTTGCCCCAAAAGTAGTACAGGAACCTTTTTCTAGGTCCCTCTTATTAGAACTGACAAAGAAAGACAAAAATCCGGGCCACCTGCCAAGTCTGATAACATCACTGATAGAAGAACCAAAGAGATACAATGTTTATACTCATCAAAGGAATGAACTCTGGTGTGTAAATGAGCTCAGTTTAACCATTTAACCACTTGCCGTCCGCCTACCGTCAAATGACGGCGGAGCAGTACGGCTCTCGTTTTGGGAAGACATCATATGATGTCCTCCCTTTGCGCGCGATCGGGAGCACGCGATCGGGAACAGTGCCTGTCACCGACACTGGTATCGGCCGACGGCTATTACCTTGTGATCGGCTGTGATCTACTCACAGCCGATCACATGTAATGTAAACAGAGCGGTAACTCACTGTTACCAGCTCTTCTCTCCTCACACAGAGTCCAGTGTGAGGAGAGAAGAGCTAGGATCAGTGAGTTACTGATCTGTAAAACACAAACACACCCTAAAAGCAGAAAAACAACACCGCACTACTTCCAGATGTAAGCAGCAGCCAAATACCCAATCAGTATCAAACTACAAATAAACAAAGGACTGCACTATGCATATGAGGTTCATAAAATCTCCAAATGGCTGAGAGAATGTGTTGAGCAATCAGGTATAAATGAAGGTGTGGCACCACCTAAACTCCTCTGTAAATGAAGTATTCACCCGAAGGGCCGCACCACTGCAATCCGTGATCCACCACCAGTATGATAAAGGCTTACCAGACTCTAGAATCAAAAGCGTATGGTAATATAGTAATCAGCCTGATGAATCAAATTGCCTGTGGTATTTGGATGTTCTCCTTGATAACAGATACCTCCCTTCCTCAGCAAATCAGTGACACCATCCAATGTGCAGCTCAATCAGGAATTAATAAGCGTCTCCTCCAATCATGCCACATCCAGCGAGTCACCAGCCCAGCATGTTAAGACAAAGGAGAAGCCACATTGCGCAATATCATTTGGATCATTTATTGATAAAGATTTAAAACTACTACAAGCAGATGAAAACATGTGTACATAAAAGCCGGCAGTAAAACGAAGTGGTGACGTCAGCACGCTCTCCCGCCGTACGTTTCCTCATTAACAGAAGTCGTCCTGGGGATAGGGCACGCCGCTGATCGTCACCTTTAAATAGCCCGCCCCTCACTCTATCCGAGGTGAGGGCAAAAAGCTCCGTTCACCATCTTGGTCCAGGGAACCCAGGACCGATGTGCGATCACATTTTAAAAGGAACTTTATTGGGTCTCCTAATCCTGATTACATTGCAAATCAAGTTCCAACAAACTTCTAACATTATAGATAATAAATTTAAGTCGGAACCTTGTAATAGTCCGAATTATTAAAAATGGATAAACTTAAACTCTAAAATAGTCAAATTGTTTTTAAAAAAGGGCCGATCTCCCTCTACATCGTTCAAGGGATAGTGTAGTATTAATCCAGTACCAAAAATCTACTAAAACTATGTACCCTCACCCCGAATAGGGTTCACAAAAAAGGGCATAAATGATACCATATTAAACAACTCCTGGTTAGACCTATCATTTTACTCAAACCAAGATCCCTATATTGATCCCATTATTTCATCTCATATTAGTAATTTAGACAAGTTAGGAATCATAATGTGCACAGATGTTATATCATAGTATATCAGATAAATTAGGAGTTATAATGTGCACAGATATCACAACATCATGAGCTCCATCAACCCAAAAGAATAAGGGATTATAAAACCCAAAGAAATGTTTAATTATAATTATCAACCAGGATGGAAAACCCTGACACTTGCACCTGTTCACCCAACAGTCACCCATCTGCCCCCATAAAGTGTACCTGTCATCATAAAGTGCACCTGTCATCAGACTGCCATCATAAAGTGCACCTGTCACCCGTTACCCGTCAGTGATCGTGGCATGTCACCCATCAGTGACCGTGGCATGTCACCCGTCACCCATCAGGGACCATGGCATGTCACCCATCACTGACCATGGCCTGTCATCCATCACCCATCAGTGACCGTGGCGCGTCACCCGTCAACAATCACTGACTGTGGCGTGCCACCCATCACTGATGGTGGCATGTCACCCATCACTAACCGTGGCGTGTCACCCATCAGTGACAGTGGCGTGTCACCCGTCACCCATCAGTGACTGTGGCGTGTCACCCGTCACCCATCAGTGACCGTGGCGTGTCACCCGTCACCCATCAGTGACCGTGGCGTGTCACCCGTCACCCATCAGTGACCATGGTGTGTCACCCATCACCCATCAGTGACAGTGGCGTGTCACCCGTCACACATCAGTGACCATTGCCTGTCATTTTTGCCACATACATGCTATGTGTTGGAAATATCATATAAATGGACAACTTTGTGTAAAAAAAATGTGTTTTCATTTTTTTCCACATTTTCCAAAAACTACTGGAAAAAAATGACATGTTCAAAAGACTCATTATGCCTCATAGATTATACATTGGAGTGTTTGCTTTCCAAAATGGGGTAATTTTGTGGGAAATTCCATTGTCCTGGTGCTCCAGGGCCTTCAAAAATGTGATAGGTCGTCATGACATTAGATGTGTAATTTATGTCTCTAGAATACCTGATGGCGCTCCCTGCATGTCGGGCCTCTGTATGTGGACAGGCTGTGAAAAAGTCTCAGACATGTGGTATTGCCATACTCAGGAGGAGTAGCAGAATGTGTTTTGGGTGTAATTTGTGGTATGCATATGCTGGGTGTGAGAAATATTCTGTTAATATATAAATTCACCATGCCTCTTACTAAATACCTTGGACTGTCTACTTTCCAAAAAGGGGTCATTTGGGGGGTATTTGTACTTTCCTGGCTTGTTAGGGTCTCAAGAAATGAGACAGTCTGTCAGTACATCAGGTGTGATCAGGTGTGATCAATTTTCAATGATTGGCACCATAGTTGTAGACTCTATAACTTACACAAGGACCAAATAATATACACTTATTTGGGTTATTTTTACCAAAGATAGGTAGCAGTATAAAGTTTGGCCAAAAATTATGAAGAAAAATTACTAATTTGCAAAATTTTATGACAGAAACAAAGAAAATGCATTTTTTCCCACAATGTTTTCAAACTTTTTTTATTTATAGCACAAAACATAAATAACCCACTAGTGATTAAATACCACCAAAAGAAAGCTCTATTTGTGTGAAAATGTCATATGGGTACAGTGTTACATGACTTATAATTTTCATTCAAAGTGTGATAGCGCTGAAAGCTGAAAAATGGCCTGGACAGGAAGGGGGTTTTCATGCCCAGTACTGATGTGGTTAAAGACTAAATCTTTTCTGACATTTGTTGCTTATAAGTAAAAATCTGTATCTGTATTTTCTGCTAGAAAATCACTTAGAACTGCCAAACATTATATATATATATATATATATTTTTAGCAGAGACCCTAGAGAATAAAATGGCGGTTGTTGAAATATTTTATGTCACACAGTGTTTGCGCAGAGGTTTTTCAAACGCAATTTTTTGGGAAAAAATACACTTTAATGAATTTATAAAAAAACAGTAAAGTTAGCCCATTTTTTTTTTCATCCAAAAGTTTTGATTACCTGTTTTTGTGTATTTAATATTTAAGATACATAGTTTTTTATCTAAATTATACACTGATTATACAAAAGAGGGTGCCTCATATGTCAATTTATCAGGGATGGGAGGTCTACCTTCTCTGAAAGGAATGGCCGGGAATTCCAAATTAAACAGTTTATATTACCTGTTCATCGGAAATTAACAATATATCTTCTCCGATGTCCATATAATTTACTGTATGTTGGGCGTACTTTACGAACCCTGCGAGAAAGGGTAGGAGAACATAGAAGATTCATCAAAAAAAGGCTGTGATCAACACAGTGTTCCTCAACACTTTTTAACACACCATAACAACGATATAAAATGCTTGGAGGTCATGGCCATAGAATTAATTGCGGACAGTACCCTCAAGCATAACGAAAAGTTTGCTTTGTTATGTAAAAAAGAGGCTTTTTGGATTTTTAAACGAAATGCTTTGTCTCCCAACGAGTTGAATGAGGAGATGGAGACCAATCATCTGATTTAAGCACCTGGTGGCATGACAGGATAACGGTTGGACCCTTTTAGTTTGCAGGTAGTACAGACTCAGATCCAACCATAATCTTACAGGGGGTAGATGTGTTTGTAAGAATGTTTTGTTTCCAGGACTTTGGGTTGTGCTCAAGTCCTTTTCTGCAAGTAAGTGCACATAAAATAAGGCCTATATGGGACAAGTGGGACATATACTATTGCCAGCAAAGAAACCATTTTTTTGTTTCAGTTAGGTTATTTAATTAACAATATCTACTCAATTTACATTATTTTTTATCTACAGCTCCACTATGAATAATGTGTATATAGTCATGCGATTCGTAAGTATGATTATATGGGCACTCGTTATTTTTAGTACTATCCATTTATATATATATATATATATATATATATATATATATATATATATATATATACATATACATACACACACACAGTATCTCACAAAAAAAAGAGTACACCACTCACATTTTTGTAAATATTTTATTCTATCTTTTCATGTGACAACACTGAAGAAATTACACTTTGCTACAATGTAAAGCAGTGAGTGTACAGATTGTATAACAGTGTAAATTTGCTGCCCCCTCAAAATAACTCAACACACAGCCATTCATGTCTAAACCGCTGAAAACAGAAGTGAGTACACCCCTAAGTGAAAATGTACAAATTAGGCCCAAAGTGTCAATATTTTGTGTGGCCACCATTATTTTCCATCACTGCTTTAACCTTCTTGGGCATGGAGTTCACCAGAGCTTCACAGGTTGCCACTGGAGTCCTCTTCCACCCCTCCATGACGACTACACAGAGCTGGTGGATGTTAGAGATCTTGCGCTCCTCCATCTTCCATCTGAGGGTGCCCCACAGAGCTCAATAGGGTTTTGTTCTGGAGACATGCTTGGCTAGTCCATCACCTTTACCCTCATCTTCTTTAGCAAGGCAGTGGTCGTCTTGGAGGTGTGTTTGGAGTCGTTATCATGTTGGAATACTGCCCTGCGGCCCAGTCTCTGAAAGGAGGGTATCATGCTCTGCTTCAGTATGTCACAGTACATGTTGGCATTCATTGTTCCCTCAATGAACTGTTGCTCCCCAGTGCTGGCAGCACTCATGCAGCCCCAGACCATGACACTCCCTCCATAAAGGCTTGACAGTAAGCAAGACACACTTGTCTTTGTACTCCTCATCTGGTTGCCGCCACACATGCTTGACATCATCTGAACCAAATAAGTTTATCTTGGTCTCAGACCACAAGACATGGTTCCAGTAATCCATGTCCTTAGTCTGCTTGTCTTCAGCAAACTGTTTGTGGGATTTCTTGTGCATCATCTTTAGAAGAGGCTTCCTTCTGGGATGTCAGCCATGCAGACCAATTTGATGTAGTGTGCAGCGTATGGTCTGAGCACTGATAGGCTTAACCTCCAGCCCTTCAACCTCTGCAGCAATGCTGGCAGCACTCATACATCTATTTCCCGAAGATAACCTCTGGATGTGACACTGAGCACGTGCACTCAACTTCTTTGTTCGACCATGGCGAGGCCTGTTCTGAGTGGAACCTGTCCTGTTAAACTGCTGTATGGTCTTGGCCACTGTGCTGCAGCTCAATTTCAGGGTCTTGGCAATCTTCTTATAGCCCAGGCCATCTTTATGTAGAGCAACAATTCTTTTTTTTTCAGATCCACAGAGAGTTCTTTGCCATGAGGTGCCATGTTGAACTTCCAGTGACCAGTATGAGAGAGTGAAAGCAATAACACCAAATTTAACACACCTGTTCCCCATTCACACCTGAGACCTTGTAACACTAACGAGTCACATGACACTGGGGAGGAGAAATGGCTAATTGGACCCAATTGAGGGGTGTACTCACTTTTGTTACCAGCGATTTAGACATTAATGGCTGTATGTTGAGTTATTTTCAGGGGACAGCAAATTTACACTGTTATACAAGCTGTACACTCACTACTTTACTTTGTAGCAAAGTATCATTTCCTCAGTGTTGCCACGTGAAAAGATATAATAAAATATTTACAAAAATGTGAGAGGTGTACTCACTTTTGTGAGATACTGTGTGCATATATATATATATATATATATATATATATTTTTTTTTTTTCCTTGCTGGGTCATCCTAGCAAAGAGATTAAGGACAGCAGCAAGAATTAAACATACACTCCTATGGCATTGGGCTTCATATATATATTTATATTTTATATACAATACATTCAATAATTTATTTACATATATATGTATAAATATATTAATTTATTACTACTTTTTTTTACTACTATTTTTTAGATAGGGGGTAATCAGATTCTATATTGTAATAATTTGCATTGGAATTATGCGGCACACGAGACAGTATCATGATGGTCCACCATTTAAATCATTAACAACAACCCTGGATTGACGAGTTTATTTTTGGCAACCTTTTCCTTCTTTCATTGGTGCCCTGGGTTATTTAATCTTCACTGGTCCATCCTGTCACATGACTTAACAAGGTGCATGGCGCGAAACGTGTTGTCATTGTGACAGGATCTTTCTAACCAGCTTGCGTTCCAGACGCAGGTCCGTGTTTCCCTACTCCAGCGACTGATGTCATCGCTGGAGGCTGGCTCAGGAGGCTCTTCTTCCTTGTGTATCGTGGCTCCTCCCGGAACCCTGCTGACACAACCTGCAGCGTGTCTAATTGCAGGGCAGACACAGCTTACCTCTTTTGCATGTTGTGGAATTCATACTGAGCCACAAGTGGATCCATCTATCTTACACTTGGCCTTGGAGACTTCCTGATCCCTCTCTCGTGTGGCACATAAGGGTAACCACTGTGTACGTACTCTCTAAGTACTGTGTTCGCTAGCAAATCCTATTACACTGATATGTAATCATCGATTGGTTTTATTTTTAATAAACATTTGTTGGGCTATATGTTGCCCACTTTTAATACATACTTGATTGATCATTGACTTATGAATACGTTTGGTGGATCCAAGCACTACAGAACCTTGCTGCAGCTGAATATTTGCAGTGCTGACCTCTTCAACTCTCCCTGGCATGCTGTCAATCAACTTCTAGAACACACCCTGGCTGATGGCAGCCCATTCTTGCATAATCAATGCTTGGAGTTTGTCAGAATTTGTAGGGTTTTTTTGTTCACCCGCCTATTGAGGCTTGACCACAGGTTCTCAATGGGATTAAGGTCTGGGGAGTTTCTTGGCCATGCACCCAAAATTTTGATGTTTTTTTTCCCCAAGCCACTTAGTTATCACTTTTGCCTTATGGCAAGGTGCTCCATCATGCTGGAAAAAGTATTTCTCCTAACCAACGTACAAAACAATGACCACTGCCCTCACCGATAACTGGCCTTTGCAGCAAGGAGCATTGGAGGGCAACAAACATCGAAAAAAGAAGTCAAGGATAAATCCAAGGCAGATACCAAGCTCTACTTACTGACCAGCCTGCAACCAACCAGATTAACCTGTCTAACAGTATGCGTTTAAAAACAGGGGTTTAGTTGCACAAATTTGCAAATGCATGCGTAAGCTACAGGCCCCGCCAAGGCACCCTGTGATCTGTAGTCCTATCTCTGATTTGTAAGAGACTCCACAGTGGGAGCACATGCATTTTTATAAGATAGGTGAAGGCAGATGGACTGGAGGAGGCCCCCATCCCTCCTTAAAGGTACAGGAGCACATTGAGCACCCAGCATATAGCACAATGGCAGCAAAGATGTCAATGCGTTGCCTGACCTAAAAACAAGAGTACAAAACAATGACCACTGTCCTCACCTATAACTGGCCTTTGCAGCAAGGAGCACTGGAGGGCAACAAACATCGAAACAGGGTGCTCATTGTGCCCCTGTACCTTTAAGGAGGGGTGGGGCCTCCTCCAGTCCATCTGCCTTCACCTATCTTATATAAATGCATGTGCGCCGACTGTGGAGTCTCTTACAAATCAGAGATAGGACTACAGATCACAGGGTGCCTTGGCGGGGCCTGTAGCTTACGCATGCATTTGCAAATTTGTGCAACTAAACCCCTGTTTTTAAACGCATTCTGTTAGACAGGTTAATCTGGTTGGTTGCAGGCTGGTCGGTAAGTCATTTGTGCAACTAAAGCATACTGTTGAACAGGTTAATCTGGTTGGTTGCAGGTTGGTCGGTAAGTAGAGCTTGGCATCTGCCTTGGATTTATCCTTGGCCTCTTTTTTCCATTTCTCCTCACCAAATTGTTCTTGGATGTTTGGGAGAAGTTGCTCTCGGGGGATGTTTTTGTACCATTCTTTATTCATGGCTGTATTCTTAGGCAAAATTGTGAGCCCAGTCCCTTGGCTGAGAAGCAACCCCACACATGAATGGTCTCAGGATGCTTTACTGTTGGCATGACACAGGACTGATGGCAGCGCTCACCTTTTCTTCTCCAGACAAGGTTTTTTCCGGATGCCCAAAACAATCGGAAAAGGGAATTGATCAGAGTATATGACTTTACCTCAGTCCTCAGCAGTCTAATCCCTGTACCTTTTGTAGAATATCAGTTTGTCTCTGATGTTTTTCCTGGAGAGAAGATGCTTCTTTGCTGCCCTTCTTGACACAAGGCCATCCTCCAACAGTCTTCACCTCACTGTGCGTGCCGATGCACTCACACCTGCCTGCTGCCATTCCTGAGCAAGCTCTGCACTGGTGGTTCCCCAATCCCGCAACTGAATCAACTGCATCACATGGTCCTGGCACTTGCTGCATTTTCTTGGGCTCCCTGAAGCCTTCTTCACAAATGCAGTAGAAATGTTTTTCATGGAATTTAGTTCCTTCTCATGGCAAAGAGGTACTTTGCAATTAATTTGATCACTTTTCATAACATTCTGGAGCAAATTGCCATCATAAAAACTGAGGCAGCAGACTTTGTGAAAATTAATATTTGTGTCATGAAGCCCAATGCTGTAGGAGTGTATGTTTAATTCTTGCTGCTGCCTGTCCTTAATCTCTTTGCTAGGATGACCTAGCAAGGAAAAAAAATATATATATACATAGAGTATCTCACAAAAGTGAGTACACCTCTCACATTTTTGTAAATATTTTATTCTATTTTTTCCTGTGACAACACTGAAGAAATGACATTTTGCTACAATGTAAAGTACTGAGTGTTCAGCCGTATAACAGTGTAAATTTGCTGTCCCCTCAAAATAACTCAACGCACAGCCATTAATGTCTAAACCGCTGGCAACAAAAGTGAGTACACCATTAAAGAGGAGTTCCACCCAAAAGTGGAACTTCCGCTGGTTGGATTCCTCACCCCCTCAGATGTCACATTTGGCACCTTTCGGGGGGGAGGGGGAAGAGGACATCTGTCTTTAGACAGGTGTCCTTTTCCACACATCCGGGAGCTCTGGCCGGCTGCCGCTGACGTCAGCAGCCCGGCTCCCTCCTCCCTGCTCGCTCTGCTACTGGCCGCCTGGCCAATAGCAGAGCGCGGCAGAGCCTCGCGCATGCGCAGTAAGGTGCCCGGCGTGAAGCTGTAACGCTACACGTCCGGGTTCCCTTACCCGCAATGGAGGCGGCTGCACCTGTCCCCCGATCCGAAGATCGGAGGTGGGTGCAGACATCGCTGGACTCCAGGACAGGTAAGTGTCCTATTATTAAAAGTCAGCAGCTACTGTTTGTATAGCTGCTGACTTTTAATTTTTTTTTCCCTCGGACCTCCGCTTTAAGTGAAAATGTCCAAATCGGGCCCAATTAGCCATTTTCCCTCCCCGGTGTCATGTGACTCGTTAGTGTTACAAGGTCTCAGGTGTGAATGGGGAGCAGGTGTGTTAAATTTGGTGTTATCACTCTCTCATACTGGTCACTGGAAGTTCAACATGGCATCTCATGGCAAAGAACTCTTTGAGGATCTGAAAATAAGAATTGTTGCTCTACATAAAGATGGCCTAGGAGCTTCCGGTTCCGGCGCCGTATGGAGAGGAGCTAGGAGGCATCAGCTCCGCTCCCCTGCCAGCAATCCGGCTTCTAAAGGCGGCGATTCTCGGTGGAACACCCCGGCTCTATCCCCCCCACAGTCCAGAGACCCGCATGGACCGGTTTGTGGAGCGGCCCGGACACCGACCGCTCGCAGCACAGCCCTGCACGGGGGGAGAGAAGACACACGCTGCAGCCAACATGGCCGCCGCAACACAGCCACAGCCCCAGGTAACAACATACGCTGCGAAGCTGGCAGCACCTGCTCCATCCCATCACAATGATAGCCCTGCTACTCAGACACAGCAAATACAGCCAAACCCTCTGTAGCGGAACCTTCCTCCCCAGGGGATATAGCACAAGCAGTAGCGCTGTTCATGAGGCCTATCATCACAGATGCCGTAGACTCGGCTGTACAGAAGGGAATAGAGCAGCTACACAGGGAATTACAGGCCCAGGCATCCAGACTGGACCAAACTGAGGACAGACTGTCCAATGCGGAGGATGACACCACTGCCCTGATTGCTTCGGTCGCAAAACTGACAACAGCACAGAAAGAACTAGAGGAGAAAGTAATTGATTTGGAGAACAGGGCCAGGAGGAACAACCTCCGCATCATAGGCCTTCCAGAGTCTTATCCTCCTCACACTCTCCCTAAACTATGTGCAGTAGCTATACCGGACCTGCTGGGTCTCCGCACCCCCTGCACGGTTGAAAGAGCGCACAGAATAGGACAGCTCTCGGACACGCGTTCAAAACCCAGAGCGGTCATTGTGAAATACTTAAACTACGTGGACAAGCAGGCCATCCTACAAAACTTCAGGAAATTCCTGTCATTAACCTTTGAAGGCCACAATCTCTTAATTTTCGCGGACTACTCTGTAGAAGTCATGCAAAGAAGGAAGGCATTCTCTCCTATCTGCACTACTCTTCACGACCACAACAACATCAGGTTCAGCCTGGCCTACCCAGCTATGTTGCATTTCCAGACACCCCAGGGAGAAAAACTTTCATTTACATCCCCTCTGGAAGCTGAACAGTATATAAATAATTCACTACAACCGGACATGGATCAAACACCTCAATCGGAGGCTACCACCCGGAATTCACCCAGGAAGCCGTCAATCCTGTCCAACAAGCCTGGAAGCCCGATGAAACCTCCTCACAAGAGAGTTTGCTTTGGTCCATCGGAGCCCCCCCCCCAACACATGCTTGACTGGGGTGACCCCCAGACCCAAAGCAAAGACCCAAGAACTGCGACTACCTAATCTTCTACTCCCCTACCCACTTCGCCCCAGCTTGCTCGGGCACTTCTAACCCTACCAAGCCCATGGCGGAATGATCAACGAACTGTAAGTGCCTTATCAGGGTCGCCCTTAGGGGGACCCCTACCTGTGTAAGACCTCAAGCAGAAACACAGTTTGTGGTATGCTACGAAGCTACGGTGAACTGTTAATAGTTTTGTTCGTATTTCATTTCCCTGTTTACTGTGGTTGTTGTTGCAAAATCCCCCCCCCCGGGGCTGGATCCGCGCCGGGTGGGTCCCTTCCCCCGGCGCCTTCGCGGCCGGGGAGGGGGTCCAGCACGCGTAGGGGCCACCCCCGCTGGTCAGGGAAGTACCGGGAGCTGCCCTAGAGGCCCCCTCCCGTGCATGGCTTAGAGGCCGCATGGTAAAAGGTCCAACACCTTATCACATACAATACCTCTTCCCACCCCCTCCCAAGCTACCCTCCCAACCTTCCCACCCCTTTCCCTTCCACCCCCTCCCTCCCCCTCCTCCCCCAACACCCGTCACATCCCACCCCAACAAATGCCCCTATTTTCGATGCTATTGGCAGGGGCAGGCACTGAAAGGTAGAATATACCCCCCCTTCATGCGGAAAAAAGTGAAGTCATTAAGACCTATCTCCACTGGTACTCTCCTCCAATGTATATGTTACTTTAACTTGCTTTATATATACTTTAGACGTTTATGTTTTGCTCTGTGTCCACTCCCCTGCCTCGGGGGATATTATTTATGGAAGACCATACCTGGGCCTTCTCCCAACCTCACTTTTTCTACTAAAACAACATGGATCACCCTAGGCTCGGGAGTAACCTAACAATAGTATCTTGGAACGTCAAGGGGCTGCGGTCACCGCAGAAACGCATGCAAATCCTCAAACACTTGAAAAAAACTCAAATTAGATGTGGCTCTACTGCAGGAGACACACTTAGGGGGAGAGGATCTTCCAAGACTCCGCAAACTGTGGGTGGGCGAAGTGGTAGGTTCACCAGCCCAGGGGAAAAAAGCGGAGGTAGCCATTCTCCTCAGCAAGAAACTCCCATACACCATTCGAAACACAACTTCGGACTCAGCAGGCCGCAGAGTCACCCTCAACCTAACTATAGACGGGAGGGAGCTTGCCATCTCAAACATATACGCAGAAAATTCCCCTCCCAGAGTTTCTACCAAAACTTAACCACTTGGGCCCTACAAATCGCAGAACCCCTCCACCTTCTTGGAGGGGATTTTAACTCCACCATGCACCCCTCAGAAGATCGCACCTCCCAACAGCCCTCGCCCTCTACCGCACCTGATACCCAACTGACACCACTGGCCGAGACGATAGACATGCTCGACCTAACAGACACCTGGCGATTGCTACATCCAACAGACAAGGAATATACCTTTTACTCCCACCCACATAAAACATTCTCCCGCATCGATTACCTCTTTGCCTCCAAAGCTCTTCTGCCCATGGTAAAGTCAGCCACTATTGCAGACATGGCGATCTCCGACCATGCCCCGGTAGTAATCAAAATCTCAAACCTCACCTACAAAGCACCAGGGGCGCCCTCGAGATTCCCCTCTTACCTGTCCCAAAACGAGGAACTAATAATTACCCTTCAACAAGCCTGGTCTGAGTACCAAGCGAATAACAAGGAATTTCATTAATCACCCAACCTATATTGGGAGGCTGGCAAAGCATTCCTCAGGGGCCACATCATTTCCTTCTCCAACAAATTTAAAAAACAAATCCACTCCAATTTGCAAAAAGCCAGCAATACACTTAGAGACGCCCATAGGCAACTAAACCAATCGTGCACCCCTGAGAACATCCGCGCCTGGCAGCACGCCAAAAAAGAGTTTGACCAATGATCAGCCAACCAAGAAGCAACCCACCAATTCCACACCAAAGTCCATTTCCACAAGCATGGAAACAAAGCCGGCAGGCTGCTGGCACGGATGGTCTCAGGAAAATTTTCTCCAACACACATCTCTTCTTTAAGAGACCCAACGGGCAACACCACATCGGACCCGACCCAGATAGAGAAAATTCTCACGACCTTCTACGAAACCCTTTACGCAAAGGACCACAGAGACACAAACAAAGCAACAGACGTATTATCAGACGCTAGCCTCCCCAAAATCAACGCAATCCAACTCGAGTCACTAAACGCCCCGATTACCCTTCCAGAGATCTTGTCCACTATTAAGTCGTTAGCTGGTGGCAAGGCCCCAGGCCCCGATGGCCTATCTCCAGAATTCTACAAGCTGACATCAGACTTTATCCCAGAGATGCTACACCACGTTTACACCCACATTTGGGATGGGGGTCCTTATCTTCCAACGGGACAACAAGCGTATATCAAACTCTTGCCGAAACCCAACAAAGACCCTCTATCCCCGGGCTCCTACAGACCGATCTCGCTCATAAACGTCGACGCGAAATACTCGCCGAAATACTCGTCGGCCTCCATACTCCCCTCCATCATTCACCCAGCACAATCAGGCTTCATTCAAGGATGGTCGGCCACCCTCAACATCAGGAAAGTACTCCTTATTCTAGAACAAGCTAAGAGAAACCCCGACAAAGACGCCGCTATAATAGCCTTAGACGCCAAGAAGGCATTTGATAATATCAGCTTTGACTGGCTCTTTAAGGTATTACATTCCTTCGGTTTCACAGGCCCCTTTTTGAAATTCATACAAGAAATGTACGCCAAACCAACTGCCAGACTGGTCACACCAAGCTTCACGTCCCTGGAGTTTCCCTTGGCCAAAGGGACTCGCCAGGGATGCCCTCTCTCACCACTCCTTTTTAATTTAGGAATAGAACCACTCTCACGCATACTCAATTCTCCAAAGGGAATCAGTGGGATCAACATAGGGGACAGGATCTGTCATTCAGCTCTTTTTGCGGATGACATAGTCCTGTTCTCTGCAGACCCACCTAAAGACTTCATCTTCTTACAACAAACTCTTCACACATTTAGGGAGTGCTCATGCATGAAAATCAACTTTGACAAGAGTGAGGTACTCCCACTCAACTCACGCAGGGTGGAGTCTTGGAGATCCTCTTCTCCTTTCTTGATTGCAAAAGGACAAATTAAATACCTAGGCATTCTCATAGGCAAAGATCCCTCCTCTCTATACTCCTTGAATTACCCCCACCTCATGACAAAAATTATGAAAGACTTGCAGACTTGGCGGTCCCTCCCTCTCTCGCTCTTCGGGAGATGTCACCTGATCAAAATGATCCCTTTTGCGAGATTGCTGTACCCCCTTCAGACGTTACCTCTTCTCCTCAAACATAAGGATGTGCAAAAACTACATACAGCATTTTCCTCCTTTATATGGAGAGGGAAAAGACCAATAATTGCCCTACAAAAACTTCACCTCCCAAAGAGCGAGGGAGGGACGGGCCAACCTAATTTGAGAGTCTACAACTTAGCCTGCCTGATGAGAAATGGACTTGACTAGATAGCAGGCAAATCCACATACTCAAACCTCAGTCTGGAGGAGGAATCTGCTACTCCTTACAAGTTACCAGCTATTCTACACACAAAGTTATCGTCTCTACCAGCACACATCAGACACAACATTGTCCTAAGAGATACCATTCTGGCTTGGAGAGAAACGAGGAAACTGTTACATCTTCCCACCTTGATTTCACCTTTCCTCCCGATAATAGGGAACCCAATGTTCCCCCCCTCTCTGGACTCATCAGTGTTTAAAAAATGGGCCACTAAGGGCTTAACACGGGCTGCACAAATGTACAACTCAAACCTCAACTCCTTCAAAAGCTTCTACGACCTCAGTGAAGAATTTTCCCTACCTCCATCACATGGTTTCCAATACCTACAGATCAAATCATACCTACAATCCCACTGAGGAAAACATCCAACCCCATGTGCCTCCTCCTTCTTGGACAACCTAGTCACAGACAGCGACTACTCCATCTCCAAAATCTACGGCCATTTGATCACAACCCAGACCTCCAAATACTCAACACAACAGTTTCGCCCCTGGAGCTCAGTATTGGGTGACTCCCAAGCACCGGAACAGATTCTCCTGGGTTACTAAAAGATATGTTCCTTAATAATGGCAGAAATCTGGAGAGAAACCCAGTTTAAACCGGCCCACAGAGCCTACCTCCCCATGGTCTTCAATCCGGGAGCATCGCACCAAGGTATCTGCCCCTGGTGTACAACCGCTAGACCATCTCTCCACCACAGACTCTGGCAATGCCCCTCTATCTCCTATTTTTGGGACACGATTCTATCATATATCAAGCAGGTCAGTGGGCACGCTGTCCCAAAAGACCCCATCATCTGCCTTTTCAGCGGCAACCCCGCAATACCGCAACAGCATACTCATTCCAGTACCATGCCCAGCTGGATACACCTTTGCCTCCTGGCAGCAAGAAGATCAATAATGCAAACATGGATTCAACCAACACCACCAAAGCTGAATCAAGTCAAACAATCTCTCCTCTCTCTACTTTATTTAGAGAAACAGGACACTATAAATATGAAATTCCTTCAAACAAGGAAATTTTTCTCAAGATGGAGGCATTTTTAAGAGCACTCCTTTAACCCTACGGAGATGAACAATTTTATGAATTCGTTTAAACTCTCGGACTGGTACCTCAAAGCTGAACTAACAAACTCCCTGGGCAAACTTAGGGCCTGAAACCCCCCCCTTTTTTAACATATTAGCGGATAACATGTATTCTCCCAAACCCCCCCTGGTCACTCCCTTGACGTTCCCTCATATGTCCAAACCATTCCTTGTTATTTCCCTAGATGGAACTAAGGCCCCCCAACCCTTTCTCTCTGAGAGATCAGCTGTGGACACAGAAAAGCAAAACACGCACTATTCTTTCCCGCAATTCTCTGTTCTCTTATTTGGTATATGACTTATGTGTTTAGACATCGGTTGTGCCTTGATATCTTGTTATAGTTTCAATATATTCTATGTAAAACATATAATTCTCCAAAGTTATATATTCTGTTTGTAACCTGATCCCTATGAGGATGTTTTGTATATTTGAAAAAATCAAATAAAATCTACTTAAAAAAAAAAAAAAGATGGCCTAGGCTATAAGAAGATTGCCAAGACCCTGAAACTGAGCTGCAGGATGGTGGCCAAGACCATACAGCGCTTTAACAGGACAGGTTCTACTCAGAAGCCTCACCATGGTCGACCAAAGAAGTTGAGTGCACATTCTCAGCGCCATATCCAGAGGTTGACTTTGGGAAATAGACATATGAGTGCTGCCAGCATTGCTGCAGAGGTTGAAGGGGTGGGGGTCAGCCTGTCAGTGCTCAGACCATAGGCCGCACACTGCATCAAATTGGTCTGCATGGCTGTCGTCCCAGAAGGAAGCCTCTTCTAAAGATGATGCACAAGAAAGCCCGCAGTTTGCTGAAGACAAGCAGGCTAAGGACATGGATTACTGGAACCATGTCCTGTGATCTGATGAGACCGAGATAAACTTATTTGGTTCAGATTGTGTCAAGCGTGTTTGTCAGCAACCAAGTGAAGAGTACCAAGATAAGTGTGTCTTGCCTACAGTCAAGCATGGTGGTGAGAGTGTCATGGTCTGGGGCTGCATGAGTGCTGCCAGCACTGGGGAGCTACAGTTCATTGAGGGAACCATGCATGCCAACATGTACTGTGACATACTGAAGCAGAGCATGATCCCCTCCCTTCGGAGACTGCGCCGCAGGGCAGTATTTCAATATGATAATGACCCCAAACACACCTCCAAGACGATCACTGCCTTGCTAAAGAAGCAGGGCAAAGGTGATGGACTGGCCAAGCGTGTCTCCAGACCTAGAGCCTATTGAGCATTTGTGGGGCATCCTCAAACGGAAGGTGGAGGAGCGCAAGGTCTCTAACATCCACCAGCTCTGTGATGTCGTCATGGAGGAGTGGAAGAGGACTCCAGTGGCAACCTGTGAAGCTCTGGTGAACTCCATGCCCAAGTGGGTTAAGGCAGTGCTGGAAAATAATGGTGGGCACACAAAATATTGACACTTTGGGTCCAATTTGGACTGGGACGAGTGGACTTGAGAAACCAGAAATTACGCAGTTCCACTCAAAACATCGCCCTACGTCCTACGGACCGCCAATCATAAACCACCACACAAAGCTGAATTCAACAGTGGGAGTGTTCGGGGCACATCGCTCTGTGCCCCGAGGACATGCTAAAGGAAGCTAATAAAGCTTCTCAGCCGCAATCATGTGATGTCAAAAACATTATGCTTCCAATACACACTCGTGTGTCCGGCACTCCGCACACACTTAAAGGAACAATTTTTTTATTTTTTTTAATGATGACTAGCTTTGGAGGTGCGGCGCCTCTGCACTCCCTATTGACGGGCCGCCACTGTTCATGAGGCAAACAGTGGCCACACAAAGAACTAAGGTTCAGAAAATAGTTTCATACTTTCCAGGGTAAAGCTGCTGTATAGCACAGGGGACATGGAGCCAAGAACTGAGTTCACAGAACTATAGAAAAGATGTGAAAGGTAGGACAGTGGCCATTTAATGGCTTAAAAGGACTCTTCTGAATGGTGTCTTTAATACTAATTTATCAACGTGTCACTCCAATATATCTCTCCATCTAGAAGCAGAAGGAGAAGGCACAAGCAGCAAATGTCAAAGCAGTGTCCCTTTTCTCCTTTTTCTTCAATCAGGCACTGAAAGCAATATAAATATGACAACAGCTATTTATATGAAGGCCTTCCATGAAAAGAAGTGGCTGGATACTGACGTATGAGAAAATCAGTTCTCAAGCTTTTATCTCTAACATTCTATCAACAGTTCACATCTCTTTGTAATGGCTCATGTCTGTTTCCCAAACAGTAGCCTACCAAGAGCTAGCAGTATAGAAAGTGAAGATAAAAAAAAGATTAGTGAATTTGCAAAGAATAAGACACTTTCAATGCACTTCTTGGCGATCCGAGCAATAATCCACACAGAACTGATTTCAGGGCTGCATTCAGCATATCTCGGATAAAGCCAGTCCTTAAAGTTCACCTTGCACCAGTTACATTTTTTCAAATTAACTCGTTTAGGACACTGGACATGATACACACGTCCAAAAAAAGTTAAAGAGACTGTATCGCTATGAGACAGCTGGAATCATCCTTTAACCACTTCCTTACTGGGCACTTAAACCCCCCTCCTGCCCAAACCAATTTTTGGCTTTCAGCGCTGTCGCATTTTGAATGACAATTGCGCGGTCATGCGACGTTGTACCCAAATAAAATTTGCGTCCTTTTTTTCCCCCACAAATAGAGCTTTCTTTTGGTGGCATTTGATCCCCTCTGCGTAATTTCTGATCGCCGCTATAAACAAAAAATGAGCAACAATTTTCCAAAAAAGAACAATATTTTTTTACTTTTTGCTAAAGTACAAATCCATTAAAAAAAATTATTCATCAGTTTTGGCCGATATATATTCTTCTACATATTTTTGGTAAAAAAAATCCCAATCGGCATATATTGATTGGTTTGCACAAAAGTTATCGCGTCTACAAACTGGGAATTGATTTATGGCGTTTTTATTATTTTTTTTTTTTTTTACTAGTAATGGCGGCGATCTGCGATTTTTATCGGGACTGCGATATTGCAGCAGAAATGTCGGACATTTTTTACACATTTTTGGGACCAATGACATTTACACAGCGATCAGAAATTTAAATATCCACTGATTACTGTGTAAATGTCATTGGCAGTGAAGGGGTTAACCTGCAGGGGGCAGTGAAGGGGTTAACAATGTTCCCTGGGTGTGTTCTAACTGGGGGGGGGGCAGGGCTGGCTGGGACATAACAGATCTAACTGATCCCAGTGACAGGGATCAGTAGATCTGTTATGTCCCCTGTCATAGAACGGAGAACCGCCGTGTTTACATCGGCGGTTCCCCGTTCTGAGGCTGCTAAAAGAGATCGGCGGGTCTCGGGCGGACATCGAGTCCGCCCGACCCACGGGCACGCTCGATCAGCGTGCGGCACGCGCCGCTGCTGCCTCCTGGGGGCGCGCCAGGAGCGTGCACAGGGGACGTCGTCCCGGCATTTCAGATCTGTGCTGGAGCCGTACTTCGGCAATAGCGCGGATCTGTAGGGGTTAATATCATTTTAACCGCTTGCCGACCGCTGGTCGGCAATTGACGGCGACAGAATGGCTCTATTGCGCAAATCGCCATCATATGACGGCGGCTGCGGGATCGAGCCTAGTGAGCGTGCGCGCGCCGCCGGAGGCGCGCCCACGCGCTCACTGTGTTCGGGGAGGGCCAGGGAGCGGGTGCCACCCGCGATGCC
>BLSH010092808.1:555784-580181 GCA_018402905.1 Glandirana rugosa
TTATTGAAATTTATAAAAATTTTTTTATTTTTGTATTTTTTACGTTTTTACCTCCACTTACACCTAGTAGAAGTTTGACACAGACTTTTCATAATTAATTGCCATCTTCGGTATATTGACAAGATTTTAGTAGAAGTTTGATCCCGTTCACGGGATGTTTTTTTACCCCTATCCCTTTTATTTAATTTTAGTTTATTTTTTTACCCTTCCCCCCACCTACACCTCATCCTCGGATATCCAACTGATCCGGTACTGGCACCGTCACATCCACTTTCACCGCCACCATCTCCTCATCCTCCTCCATCGGTTGTACCAAAAAAAAACCTTTTTTTGAATAGGCCTCAATACAAAAAAAAACCATGTTGGCTACCTCCTCCTACTCCTCTACCACCGCCACTTTCACCTACACTGCCACGGTCATGGCCTAGTCAACCTATAGGCTCCTACTCCACATCCACCCCCCTTCCCATTTTTTTATTTGATTTTAATTTATTTTCCCTATCCCCATTTTTTTGTAGGGCACTTGCCCTAGTTTGAAGATGATTTTAGAACAGTTATATGGCTTCTACCGTTAATTAATACTTTTCAGACACAGTTTGAAGATGATCCACATTCACCTCCATTTTTGCATTTTTTATGTTTTTATTTTTTTAAAAATATTTAAAGTTATTTCCCTGTCCCCATTTCTTTGTAGGTCACTTGTCCCACCCTTACCCCCATTTCCTTCCTTTTGCAGCCCTCTAGGGCTTTCCAGGACTTTGTTACAGCCATTTTTGTTTCTAAAAGTTCGGGTCCCCATTGATTTCAATGGGGTTCGGTGTCCGTGCAATCGTTCGGGTTCCGTCCGGACCCGGACCCGGACTTTGTCCCGAAGTTCGGCCGGACCAGCAGAACCCGAACTTCCAGAGGTTCGCTCAACTCTACTCCTGACCACTACTGTGCATTGCACACTCCCGTCCCCTGGACATTACATACTTCTCACCAAAGTGTTTGTTGTTTCAACAGTTGCTGGTTGCTAAGCAACCTCTGACAATTTTAATGAAGTTCATCTTTAAGGTAGGCTCAGACAAAGTGTTAGCTCTCTATTTTTAGTGCGCACAAAAGTATACAGTATGTAATGGAAGAGTTTCATTTTTAAAAAATGATTGTGCTGAGGTTTATATGTGTCTGTAAGACTCTTGATTGTGGCACAGCAATGAAAGCATATTTTATAGGTACACGGAGGCCTGAGTTTGCTTACCCATGCCCTTAACCACTTGCTGACCCCGCTATAGAAAAATGACGGCTACAGCACAGTCGCACAGTTCTATGAGGGTGTCATATGATGTCCTCCCATAATCCCGCCCCTCGCATGCCTACTGCGGTGTGCACACGGTGCGCCCTGTCCTTTGGACACAGTTGATCACAGATCACAATCACAGCGGCTCTTTACCACATGATCAGTTGTGTCCAATCACGGCTGATCACAATGTAAACACACTTGCTGGTTATCGGCATTCCTTTGCTCAATCTGTCACTGCGTGAGGAGAGAGCTGGTAACCGGCTAGTGTGAGCGGGGACATCTGTACTGATCAGTGCAGCCCCAACAGTGCCCATCATTGATGCCAATCAGTGCTGCAAATCAATGCCAATTAGTGCCACCAATCAGTGGCCATTATTCCTGCCAATCACTGCCTCATCAGTACCGCTTATCAGTGCCGCCTATCAGTGCCCTTCAGTTCTGCCTTTTAGTTCCCATCAGCACCACCTATCAGTGCCATATATCAGTGCAGCCTCATCAGTGCCTCCTCTTCAGTGCCCCCCAATGCCGCCTCAACAGTGCCGCCTATCAGTGCCCATCAGTGCAGCCTATCAGTGCCACCTATCAGTGCACTTCTGTGCTGCCTATCAGTGCTTATTAGTCAAGGAGAAAAAATACCTGTTTGCAAAATTTTATAACAGAAACTAAGAAAAACATTTTTATTTTTCAAAATTGTTGGTCTTTTTCATTTGTTTAGCAAAAAATAATTACTCAGTGGAGATTAAATACTGCCAAAATAAATCTCTATTTGTGTGAAAAAAATTCTAAAAATTGCATAAAGAATACAGTGCCACATGACCGCGCAATTGTCATTCAAAGTGCGATTGCACTTTAAGCTGAAAATTGGCCTGGGCAAGAAGGGGGAAAAAGTGCTCAGTAGGCAAGCGCTTAAAGTGTTTATAAACCCTTCCATATACCCATTGAAGTGACTGGCCTCAGGTGATACACAGAGATGAAACAAATCCCTCTACATAAGTTGTACCTGTTTATCTGCACTCTCCTTTTCTCTACATTCATTCAAAGTCCAGAATTTATAAAGCTTGTCTGACTGTGAGAAAACAGGGGGCGGAGAGCTGAAGTTACACTCTGCAGAGCTCAGTGAGGAGAGCTTTGACAGCTGATTGGAGGGAAAGGACACACCCCCTTCACACAATACACAGGAACAGATGAGCTGAGGCTGTCAATCAGCTGGAGGTCCCTCCCCTGTCACCTTTTTTTTTCTTGGTGTCAGGAGATTTTATCAGAAGTGATTCATCCTTATAGCAGAAGAACACATCAGCAGACAGAAATGACACTTAGTGCTCTTAATTGAGACAAGTACATACTATAGGGGGATATGCTTTGTTCATATTTCATGTCTGAGGTTTATAACCACTTTAAGCCCCTCCTAATATATACAGTTAGGTCACACCAACTGTTTGCTGCTGTGTGATGCATGCACTGCATTACTACTCTGTTGGGATGCTCAAAAGTGCCTCGGTGTGTTTTTGCAATCCAAGTAATGCTCCTGGTAAGATTGTCCCCCTCCAGGCCACCATAATTTAGCCACACCCACTTTTTGCTGCATACCGCTGTCCCTCATTCACAGGTTCTAACGTTAGGACTATGTTTACATGTCATGTACTGTATATAGCACTTACCCTATTCCTGTTCTCTATGCTTTTATAGGCCATATGCTATTAGTAGGCCCTTTCTTGGTTTTATACTGGTTCCCTTTTATTACTTTGGCCCTGATGTTCCTGAGTCTCTACTTTTGAGGCCTGCCGTCTCTTCAAATCCAAGTCTAACTGCATGACTTGTGTTTACTTATTGTTTTCTAGGATTAGCAATGACAGACATGAGCCTGCTGTCCTTAAGTAGAAGGAGGGATCCCCGGGGGAGAATCTGGGAGCATGAAATCCGTGACTGGGTAAAGATAAAGTCTACAGGAGCCCTCATGGGGCTTCAGAGAGCTGGCAACAATTTCAACCAGTTCTACTGAAGAGACAAACGTATCACCAGGGACTGGATTGTCAGAAAGCAATGCACTGCTTATTTCCAGATCTTATATAACAGGAGCACAGACATTCTGCACTGCATCTACAGTACCTAGTAACAGACTGAGCAGTAGGTGTCATTTCATGGGATCAACAACAGTCTGCACTGCACATACGTGGTCATAGACCATGGCCGGCCCTACCATGGGTCCCAGTGGAACCATTGGACCCAGGCAGCACTTTGAGAGGGGCAGCAAATTGAACTACGGCCACCTCTCCTTCTCTTCTATCTACCCAGCAAATTGACAACCAAAATTTCTTTCCAGCAGTTTTGTGTGTCATTATGACAATTGCCCCCTATGACACTCCACCAGCCCCTATACTACCCTAGCCTGCCCCTTTATTGCCCTAGCCTGTCTGTATACTACCCTAGCCTGTCCGTATACTACCCTAGCCTGCCCCTTTATTGCCCTAGCCTGTCTGTATACTACCCTAGCCTGTCCATATACTACCCTAGCCTGGAATTGAACATAATGGTATGTCATATCATTTTGCATATAGGCAAGGTGCTGTTGCATGTAAATCTGACTTCCTGATAAATGTAATTTTAGTTTAAAATTATCATCATATAAAATAATGGATGTGGGGCCTTTTGGTGGGCATGATTTTTTTTTTTTTTTTGGGTGGGGTGAGGTGGGGGCAGCATTTCATTCTTGGACCCAGGCAGCACAATGTCTTGGGCCAGCCCTGTCATAGACCCAACTGCAGCTATCATACCACAGGATCACAAATTCCCAATACATGCATAACAGTCAGGCAGGATAAAAGAAAACATCAACAACAAGAGAGGGGTGCAGCGACCTAGCGCATTACCAAAAATAATATTTTTTTGAATAATAATTGTTATACTCAAAAACGCATGCCTCAAGTACACATGTCTAAGCAAGTGGAACTAGTCGCCTTCAAACCTGCTGCATTCTACCAATATGGGAAGAACAGGAGGCATCTGTAGTTTGACTGACACGTTTCGAGGGCGAACCCTCTTCCTCAGAGCCAAGATAGTGAGAGATAAAAAAAGTCACTACGCAGCAGATGACTCCTTTCACAGAGGCACTTTTCAGGCGCTTTCATACTAAAAAAAGCACCTGAAAAGCTCACGAAAACCAATTTCCATTAATAAATTAATGCTTTCACACTGGGGTGGTGCGCTGGTGGGGTAGTGAAAAAACTCCTGCAAGCAGAATCTCCATTCACTCCTATGTCAGCGGAGACATGACCACTGACACCCGCTGCTATCCGATCCAATCCCGTCTGTGAAATCCAGATGGATGGAGAACCTATTTTCCATCCGTCTGGCGGATGGGATCGGATGAAAATGGACAGGCGGATCCGTTTTCATCTGACCTCCCCATAGCAGAGAGCGGGCTCTGACAGGTCTGTCTCAGCACAGTGAGCAGAGATGGACCTGTCATCCACCTGCTTAGTGGGGAACAACGGATCGATCCCTGCTGAGCAAAGCGGAGTCCACTCGGCGGAACACCCGTGGAAAAGGACCCTTATGGTGGCAATAGCAGTCAGGCAACCTAACTTTAGTGCAGCAACAGTTGGCTTCAAACCATCAGTCAAAGAATTTAATTTCAATATTGCTGTAGCTGAGTTTTTTAGAGATTCATGAACCTGAGAAACGGACGAAAAAAAGGCCATGACATACTAAAATAGTGGTTTGGCCACATTGGTGGTTTTAGAGCATTGTTTATATATAACAGGTCAATGAAAGATGGATTGAATCGTGGAAATGCAAAATGGCCTCCAAAACAATTAGTGCTAAATACGTATGGATGGTACTGCAGCACCAAATTGTGGCAATGAACAGGAAACTGGGGCAATACATTTGTATGTCATTTCAGCAATGCATAGAAAACTGTGACAATGCACAAAAAAAAACTGTGGTAGTACATGGGCAATGGTGGTACCATAGGGGCTACTGGGAGACTACACTGCCAATAGTAGCAATAAATGGGCAGATGCGGCAAAAATCACACAGGCTCTCCCATGGCAGATTTAACTCTTTGCAGGCTAAAGTAGAGTAGCCTTGTCAGCCACAAATGGAGGACATAGTTAGCCTTCTTTCAGACTGCTCGTTTCAAAAACGCAGTAAAAATTCATATGCTTTTCACTGAGCTTCCGGTGTGTTTTGCACCTGTGAAAATAGGACACGTGACTTAACCAGAGCACTTTTTGCGATTCAGCACTGCGCCGCTTTAACTGACAATTGCGCGGTTGTGAGACGTTGTAAACAAACAAAATTGGCGACCTTTTTTCCCCACAAATAGAGCTTTCTTTTGGTGGTATTTGATCCCCTCTGCTTCACTTCTGATCACCGCTATAAACAAAAAAAAAAGCGACAATTCTGAAAAATAAACAATATTTTTTACTTTTTGCTATAATACATATAAAAAAAATATATAAAAAAAACAAATGTATTCATCAGTTTTGGCGGATATATATACTTTCTCATATTTGTAGTAAAAAAAAAAATTGCAATGGGTGTATATTGATTGGTTTGCGCAAGAGTTGTCACGTTTACAAACCATGAGAATTCTGCCGTTTCTACTTTTTTTTTTTTTTTTTTACTAGTAATGGCAGTGATCTGTGATTTTTATCAGGACTGCGATATTGCGGCGGACATGTTGGACATTTTTGACACTTTTTTGGGACCATTGACATTTATACAGCGATCAGATCTAAAAAAAAAAAAACACTGATTACTGTATAAATGTCACCGGCAGGGAAGGGGTTAACCTGCAAGGGGCAACTGTGTTCCCTGTGTGTGTTCTAACTGTGTGGGGGATGGGCTGGCAGGGGCATAACAGATCTAATTGATCCCGCATTAGTATGGGCTCGGGTGTGTTTGCAAGTGCATGTGCCCGAGCCCGCCGGGAAGTGATCCCTGCACTGCGCCAATCACAGGCAGTGAGACATTTTCCCGATGCGCGGCTGCAGCAATCGGGGAAATGTCTAGGGTTGCCACCTTATCCCTTTAAACCCAAACACATATGAATTACACAGGTTCTGAGGCTAAATTAATGCAGATAAGGCACCAAGTGAGTTTAATTACTGCCCTAATCAGCCACAGAACCTGTGTAATTAATATGTGTTCGGTTTTAAAGGGATGAGGTGGCAACTCTAGAATTGTCTCACTGCCTCTTATTAGCGCAGTGCAGGGATCAGTTCCCGGTGGGCTCAGGCACGTAAACTTGCGAACACGCCTGAGCCCATCCTTAATCCCGAATACAGGGATCAATAGATCTCTGTCATGCCGTCTGTCAGAACGGGGAGCCGCCTTGTTTACATCGGCGGTTCCCCGTTCTTCCCGTGTAGTAATCGAGTCCGCCCAACCCGCGGCCACACTAGGGTTGCCACCTCATCCCTTTAAACCCGAATACATATGAATTACACAGGTTCTGAGGCTAATTTAATGGAGATACGGCACCAAGTGAGTTTAATTACCACCTTAATCAGCCTCAGAACCTGTGTAATTCATACATGTTCGGGTTTAAAGGGATGAGGTGGCAACTCTAGGCCACACTGAGGAAGCACGCGGCAGGCACAAGAGCGCACAGGCAACGCACGTTAGCCCCCTAGCTGCGCCCGTGCGAATCGCCGTTTATAAACAGCCATTGCATTACGCTGCCATTCTGCAGCAATAAATGTGCTCAACACCGTCGTTAATTGGTTAAAAAAACGCACCACACGCACATTTTTGATGCATTTTTCATTCATTTCAATTGGGGAGATGAATTTTTTTACTGCACCAAACATACACAACAAATGCAGCATGCAGAACTTTTAAAAACGCAACTCACTCGCAACTGACCAGAGTGAAGAGCTCCTTAGGTTTTAATGGCCATACGTTTTTCTTCCGCTTTTCTTAACGCAAAAACGGAAGACAAACTGATCCGTGTGAAATCTGCCCCTAATGCTTGGTACACACGATCAGATTATCCGACAAATTTTTTTTTTTTTTTGTATGCTAATGTCATATTGAAAATTAAGTGTTTAATAAAGTTACCAAAATTCTCATACGACAGAATAAAAATTTGGAAGCGCTGTAATGTTTTGTAGTGTATTGGTATTGTATTTTCAAACAACTATACTGGTTAAACCAAAATCGTATGATCTGGTATCGTACGAGAAAAATTTTCATACTTGTCCCTTCGGATAATTGATAAATCCGATTAAATGTCATGATCGGCTCTCAAAAGCTGTGCATTAACGATTAGATTATCACACGCTCACTTGGAAAGCTGTATTTTTCATACGGTTTTCTGATGGAGTGTACAGGCCTTAAGAGAAATCATATCCCATCCTTCTTTCAGCTCCCCCCTCACCCTGCAATGTCTGCACTTCTCCAGTCTCACTCTGGCTGTGGTCACTATTCTAGTTAGCTGATGGGCAGGCCATTACAGTGAATTAAAGCTGAACTTTAGCTACATAGTTCCTATCTCTTCCAGTTAGGGGATGGGGGGCCCTTTTGATGAGGGAGGTGTTTGAACCCTCACATTATTTAAAGCAGTTCTCCACTGTATCTGAGCACCAAAACCACTGTTTAACTACTTCAGCCCTGGAAGGATTTTACCCCCTTCCTGACCAGAGCACTTTTTGTGATGCGGCACTGCGTCGCCTTAACTGACAATTGCGCGGTCGCGCGACGTTGTACCCAAACAAAATTGACGTCCTTTTTTTCCCCACAAATAGAGCTTTCTTTTGGTGGTATTTGATCACCTCTGCAGTTTTTATTTTTTGCACAAAAAACATTTTTATTTACTTTTTGCTATAATAAATATCCAAAATAAAAAATAAAAAAAAGAAATGTATTCCTCAGTTTGGGCCGATAGATATTCTATCTATGTTTTTGGTAAAAAAAATCCCAATAGGCGTATATTGAGTGGGTTGCGCAAAAGTTACCGAAGTTACAAACTATGGGAATAGATTCATGGCATTTTTTTTTTTACTAATAATGGCGGTGATCCGCGATTTTTAGCAGGACTGCGATATTGCAGCAGACAGATCGGAAATTTTTTACACTTTTTTGGGACAATTGACATTTATATAGCGATCAGAGCTAAAAATAGCCATGGATTACTGTATAGAATGTCATTGGCAGTGAAGTGGTTGACACTAGGGGGCGATCAAGGGGTTAAGTGTTCCCTAGGGCGGTGTTTCTAACTGTGGGGGGAGTGTAGTGTCAGAACAGAGATCCGTTTGTATACATGAACAGTTCCCTATTCTGGCTCTGTGACGAGCGATCGCTGGTAGCAGGTAGACATTGCACCAACCGGCCATGCGCATTGGCTCCAGATGCGTTCAGCCAGCACAAGCGCGCCCCCTGCAGTCTCTTAAAGCGCTGCCATACATCTACGGCGATTTGCGCAATAGAGCCGACCTGTTAAAAACGATGGCTGGTCGGCGAGTGGTTAATTGATTGTTAATGCTCAAAGCAAGCTCCCCCATCCATTCAAGTCTCCATGCTTTATTTTGCTTTATTGAGAAATCACTTTGAAAAATAAACCCCTAGCATTTCTGGCCGTGGCCATCTTGCGTAAGGGCAAATGATTTGTGAAGCATTTACTTCCTGGAATCCATCTGCCCTTAGCTCAAGCATACATGCAGAAGAATGTGCTAAGAAAAACCCCTCCTCCTTTCCTCCGCTCCTGAAAACTCATGGTATGTAAGACATAATTTCCTTAGGCAAGAAACCAGGGAGTAACAGAAGAAATGTTAAAAAAAAGTGTAAAACAACTAAATATGGTATACTTTCCTATTTATTTACTAATGCTAGCAGCATAAGGATTATAAATAATAAATGTTCATTGGGAGAGTGAAGTTCTACTTTAACTTTATTGTCACAATAACCCCTGTATTACATCAATTCTCCATGTATTGCTAGTGTTGCTTGTGCATTGTCACCATAGTCCCGTCTTACCACAACTGTATTCTATGTATTGCTAGTGTTGCTTGTGCATTGTCACCATAACACTGTGTTACCACAACTGTCTATTCTATGCATTGCTAGTGTTGCTTGTGCATTGTCACCATAGCACTGTGTTACCACAACTGTCTATTCTATGCATTGCTAGTGTTGCTTGTGCATTGTCACCATAGCACTGTGTTACCACAACTGTCTATTCTATGTATTGCTAGTGTTGCTTGTGCATTGTCACCATAGCACTGTGTTACCACAACTGTCAATTCTATGCATTGCTAGTGTTGCTTGTGCATTGTCACCATAGCACTGTGTTACCACAACTTTCTATTCTGTGTATTGCTAGTGTTGCTTGTGCATTGTCACCATAGTCCCGTGTCACCACAATTGTCTTTTCTATGTATTGCTAGTGTTGCTTGTGCATTGTCACCATAGTCCCGTGTTACCACAACTGTCTATTCTATGTATTACTAGTGTTGCTTATGCATTGTCACCATAGTCCCGTGTTACCACAACTGTCTATTCTATGTATTGCTAGTGTTGCTTGTGCATTGTCACCATAGTCCCGTGTTACCACAACTGTCTATTCTATGTATTGCTAGTGTTGCTTGTGCATTGTCACCATAGTCCCATGTTACCACAACTGTCTATTCTATGCATTGCTAGTGTTGCTTGTGCATTGTCACCATAGTCCCATGTAACCACAATTGTCTATTCTATGTATTGCTAGTGTTGCTTGTGCATTGTCACCATAGTCCCATGTTACCACAATTGTCTATTCTATGCATTGCTAATGTTGCTTGTGCATTGTCACCATAGTCCTGTATTACCACAGCTGTCTATTCTATGTATTGCAAGTGTTGCTGATGTACTGCCACAATTAACCTGTATTTCTTCTCCATATGAGCGAACAAATTAAAATGTATCAAAATATGTAATCTTTCTCTGGGGAAACGCTTCCCTCTGATTGGGCAATGTCATTGTGCGGGAGTTGCCCGGGTTGATCCGAAGCCCAATTTTCTTTGCATAGTCCATACAGCGAGGAGGGCTAGAACCTCTGTTTATTTTGTGTTGTTGCCTGTGTCCTCGTTTAGGTAACTTATCATTACTTTCTGATTATTTGATGGATGTCAGAACAAGAACTGATGGGAAAACTCCCCCAATTGTAAGCCAAGCAGCCCTAGAAACACTGTTGGAGTGAGAGGAGTGATGAATGCCTGTCAGGATTATGGCGCTGTTTGTATACCGCAAGAGAGTTTTCCCCTCACTTCCTGTTGTGTGTCAGAGGGAACAAGACAAAAGCACAACTTTATAGGCACACAAACAGCATTTAGAACTGAGCAGGTGCAAATCTCCTCAGCGGAGACACTGACAGCAGTGATATGCTGGTAGACATGCGGATAGGAGGAGAGAGCAGAGTGACAGACAGATGAGCTTATCAGTCTTCTGCTTCTCTTTTGCTGTCTAGTCACAGGCCGAGGGAGGGACAAGACTTACATGTGTTACTTAACCACTTCAGCCCCGGAAGGATTTCCAGCTTTAGGACCAGAGCCCTTTTTGCGATTCGGCACTGCGTCGCTTTAACTGACAATTGCACGGTCGTGCGACGTTGTACCCAAACGAAATTTGCGTCCTTTTTTTCCCACAAACAGAGCTTTCTTTTGGTGGTATTTGATCACCTCTGCGTCATTTCTCTTCGCCGCTATAAACAAAAGAAGAGCGACAATTTTGCAAAAAAACCCAAATTTCTTACTTTTTGCTAGAATACAAATCAAAAAAAAAAATATAAAAAAACATTTTTTTCACCGTTTTTGGCCAATTTATATTCTTCTTCATATTTGCGATAAAAAAAATTGCAATCGGCGTTTATTGATTGGTTTGCGCAAAAGTGGTCGCATTTATGGATGATGAGAATTCATTTTTGGGGTTTTTTTTTGTTTTACTAGTAATGGCGGCGATCTGCGATTTTTAGCGGTACTGCGATATTTCAGCGGACATGTCGGACTATTTTGACACTTTTTTGGGACCATTGGCATTTATACAGCGATCAGTGCTATAAAAATGCACTGATTACTGTGTAAATGTCATTGGCAGTGAAGGGGTTAACCTGCAGGGGGCGCTCTAAGGGTTAACTATGTTCCCTGGGCGTGTTCTAACTGTAGGGGGACTGCACTATCTGGGGAAGGGAAGTGGTCACAGCCTTCGTATAAAGGAAGGCTGTGATCACAGCCCTTCCCCCTTCACACAGAGCGGAGGTCCGTGTTTACATACACGGACCTCCGTTCCTCCGCTCGGGGGGGCCATCGCGGGTAGCCAGTGGCAATCGAAGCCGCCGCACCCGCTCCCTGGCCCTCCCCGAACACAGTGAGCGCGCGGGCGCACCTCCGGCGGCGCGCGCACGCTCACTAAGCTCGATCCCGCAGCCGCCGTCGTATGACGGCGTTTTGCGGGAACGAACCACTTTGCCGCCGTCAGATGCCGATCGGCGGTCGGCAAGTGGTTAAAGTACAAATAAAGGCAAAACTTTTTTGGATAGAGTGGAGATGGATTAGAACACCTGTCAGGTTTTTATTGCTGTCTGTGCCCCCGTTAGGAAGACTCACCCTTTCTGTTTGCCCTGTTGTGTACTATTATCATTGAAAGTGAAAGTAAAAGAAAATCCCAAATTTTGGGCTGTTCCCAGAAAAGATGGGAAATCTTCCAATGGGGACCCGGGGATCCCCAAGGAAATCCCTTAATTTGCAGGCATTTCCTCACACTTCCCGTTTTGGCTATAGGGCAGGAAGTGAAGGGAAATCTCCCCAATGGGACACAGATGGCAAAAAATAATTTAACAAGGGATAGAGTGCCTTGAAAAAGTATTCATACCCCTTGAAATTTTCCACATTTTGTAATGTTACAACCAAAAACATAAATGTATTTTATTGGGATTTTATGTGATAGACCAACACAAAGTGGCACATAATTGTGAAGTGGAAGGAAAATGATAAATGCTATATGTGAAAAGTGTGGGGTGCATTTGTATTCAGCCCCCTTTACTCTGATACCCCTAACTAAAATCTAGTGAAACCAATTGCCTTCCAAAGTCACTAAATTAGTAAATAGAGTCCACCTGTGTGTAATTTAATCTCAGTATAAATACAGCTGTTCTGTGAAGCCCTCAGATGTTTCTTAGAGAACTTTAGTGAGCAAACAGCATCATGAAGGCCAAGGAACACACCAGACAGGTCAGGGATAAAGTTGTTTAGAAGTTTAAAGCAGGGGTTAGGTTATAAAAAAATATCCCAAGCGTTGAACATCTCATGGAGCACTGTTCAATCCATCATCCGAGAATGGAAAGAGTATGGTACAACTGCAAACCTACCAAGCCATGGCCATCCTCCTAAACTGACAGGCTGGGCAAGGAGAGCATTAATCAGAGAAGCAGCCAAGAGACCCATGGTAACTCTGGAGGAGCTGCAGAGATCCACAGCTCAGCTGGGAGAATCTGTCCACAGGACGACTATTAGTCATGCACGCCACAAATCTGGCTTCTATGGAAGTGGCAAGAAGAAAGCCATTGTGGAAAGAAAGCCATAAGAAGTCCCGTTTGCAGTTTGCAAGAAGCCACGTGGATAACACAGCAAACAAGTGGAAGAAGGTGCTCTGGTCAGATGACGCCAAAATTAAACTTTCTGGCCTAAAAGCAAAACACTATGTGTGGCGGAAAACTAGCACTGCACATCACCCTGAACACACCATTCCCACTGTGAAACATGGTGGTGGCAGTATCATGTTGGGGGGATGCTTTTCTTCAGCAGGGACAGGGAGGTTGGTCAGAGTTGTTGGGAAGATGGATGGAGCCAAATACAGGGCAATCTTCTAAGAAAACCTGTTAGAGCCTGCAAAAGACTTGAGACTGGGATGGAGGTTCACCTTCCAGCAGGACAACGACCCTAAACATACAGCCAGAGCTACAATGGAATGGTTTAGATCAAAGCATATTCATGTGTTAGAATAGACCAGTCAAAGTCCAGACCTAAATCCAATTGAGAATTTGTGGCAAGACTTGAAAATTGCTGTTCACAGACCCTCTCCATCCAATCTGACAGAGCTTGAGCTATTTTGCAAAGAACAATGTGCAAAAATGTCCTCTCTAGATGTGAAAATCTGGTAGAGACATCCCCAAAAAGACTTGCAGCTGTAATTGCACGGAAAGGTGGTTCTACAAAATATTGACTCAGGGGGCTGAATACAAATGCACCCCACACTTTTCATATATTTATTTGTAAAAAATCTCAAAATCATTTATTATTTTCCTTCCACTTCACAATTATGTGCCACTTTGTGTTGGTCTATCACATAAAATACCAATAAAATACATTTACGTATTTGGTTGTAACAGGACAAAATGTGAAAAATTTCAAGAGGTATGAATACTTCTTCAAGGCACTGTATGACCCTCTCTTACATTATCCAAAATGAAAAAAAAAGTTTTGTCCATAGCTCTACTTTTACTGCAAAAGAAGTCTCCTGCCCTACCAGCCAGGGCTGTGCTGTGGCAGAGCTGTGTAAGTCTCAGGGGTAGCTGAATAAGTATATAAAATATTTGTCAGGTAAAACAGTCCCCTTATAAAGTTAATCTATTTATTTATTTAACTATATGCCTGGAGGTCAGCTTGAAGTATGGCACTGGATGTAGGTGAGTGCCCATGCACTGTTTTTAGTGGAAATCAAGGGCTGGACATGGTGAGTGAATACAGCATTGTGTAGAAGCAGCGATCGGTCATGCTGCAGTTCTCTAGCTGAGCCTTGGAGTTCTACTGCAGCACATAAAAACTACAGTTACCCTTCTAATAGAGTGCCACACTGTCCCTCTTATTGAATCAGAGACTTTCCTTTAAATGGTAATGCAGATTGTTCTGACATTGCTAACAGAGCATAACAATGAATGGTATAGAATGCACTTAGGAAAATGCCTAAATCTGATCTATAGATGTGCTAAATCATTCAAGGTTGGACATTCGTGAAATTTATACATTTGCAGTATTGCAATAATCCCAGTAATCTTAGGAGAACAAAGTATTGTGTGTGCCTGGTGTAGGACTTTCTCTAACTTTCAGTTTCAAACTTTGAGGCATATGTATTAATAACTTATTATTATGCCTTATATGCCTCAAAGTTTGAAACTGAAAGTCCTATACCAGACACAGAATACTTTGTTCTCCTAAGATTATTGGGAGCCAGTGGAAGCTATGATACATGTACCTGCCCCCAGCACTGACAGCCAGGAGTGACCTCATTCCACTCCTTTTTTAACAAATTGTAAAATAAATTCCATGATAATGTCCATTACATCATTCCTATCTTCCATAATCCATAATAATGTCACATATTGCAGGAGAGACTCAGGATTTGAGCAAAATCCCAGGCACCTACGTACCCACCACTTGTCCTGATCACTGCAATCCTCATTTCAATACTGAGGTGTTCTTTAAAACACACAAAGTCAATGCTAATGTGTTCATAAACCTGAAGGATGCCAATGCTGGGAGATTCTTCAAATTACAGGAAAACAATGCTGGGGTTTGTCCTTATCTTACAGAAAACCAATACTTGGGCATTCGTTATTTACAGGAAACCAGTGCTGGGGTGTTCTTTATCTTACTGGAAACCAATGCTGGGGCATTCTATAACTTACTGGAAACCAATGCTGGGGTTTGTCCTTATCTTACAGGAAACCAATGCTTGGGCATTCTTTATTTACAGGAAACCGATGCTGGGGTGTTCTTTAACTTACTGGAAACCAACGCTGGGGCATTCTATAACTTACAGGAAACCAATGCTGGGGCATTCCATATTTACAGGAAACCAATGATGGGACATTCTTTATTTACAGGAAACCAATGCTGGGGTGTTCTATAACTTACAGGAAACCAATGCTGGGGTGTTCTATAACTTACAGGAAACCAATGCTGGGGTGTTCTATAACTTACAGGAAACCAATGCTGGGGCATTCTGTAACTTACAGGAAACCAATGCTGGGGCATTCTATAACTTACAGAAAACCCATGCTAGGGCATTCTTTATCTACAGGAAACCAATGCTGGGGTGTTCTTTAACTTACTGTAAACCAACGCTGGGGCATTCTTTAACTTACAGGAAACCAACGCTTGGGCATTCTTTAACTTACTGGAAACCAATGCTGGGGCATTCTATAACTTGCAGAAAACCAATGCTGGGACATTATTTACAGGAAACCAATGCTGGGACATTCTTTATTTACAGGAAACCAATGCTGGGGTGTTCTTTAACTTACTGGAAACCAACGCTGGGGCATTCTATAACTTACAGGAAACCAATGCTGGGGCATTCTTTATTTACAGGAAACCAATGCTGGGGTGTTCTTTAAATTACTGTAAACCAAGTCTGGAGCATTCTATAACTTACAGGAAACCAATGCTTGGGCATTCTTTAACTTACAGGAAACCAATGCTGAGGCATTCTTTAACTTACACGAAACCAATGCTGGAGCATTCTTTAACTTACTGGAAACCAATGAAGGGGCATTCTTTAACTTACTGGAAACCAATGAAGGGGCATTCTTTAACTTACTGGAAACCAATGTTGGGGCATTCTTTAACTTACTGGAAACCAATGAAGGGGCATTCTTTAACTTATAGGAAACCAATGCTGGGGCATTCTTTAACTTACTGGAAACCAATGCTGGGGCATTCTTTTACGTATAGGAAACCAATGCTGGGGCTTTCTTTAACCTACGGGAAACCAATGATGGGGAGTTCTTTAACTTGCAGGAAGCCAATTCTTTAACACTCTTTAACTCACAGAAAGCCAATGCTGGGGTGTTCTTTAATCAATTCCTTTAAACCTTCTTTCCACTGACCACTAACACTGGGGCATTTCTTCCACCCACTGACCACCAACGCTGTGGAATCTGTGCCCTCACAGGCTATAAACACCAGGGCTTTGATGCTTCCATGGACACCCAAGCTGGGTATTCTATCTTCCACAGCAAACAAAGCTGCGGCATTTCTCCCACCCTTTAATGTAGAGTTTATTTTTGTCTGTGTGACTTAAAGAGTTATGTAGGCCTCTAAGTATTTTGTAGGGTGTTTAAAGTGGAGCTCCACCTAAAGGGAAAGCTTTGCTTATTTGCCCACCCCCACCCCTCTGCTGCCACATTTGGCACCTTTCGTGGGGGGAGGGGTAGTGGGCTCTTGGTTTTGACAGGTAGCAACTCCCACTTCCGGC
Source organism: Glandirana rugosa (assembly GCA_018402905.1). Classification (NCBI taxonomy): domain Eukaryota; kingdom Metazoa; phylum Chordata; class Amphibia; order Anura; family Ranidae; genus Glandirana; species Glandirana rugosa. Next base: position 572,298 of record BLSH010092808.1, read on the forward strand.
TGACTAGGCCGCAGCAAACTCAACTGGAAGTTCGGCCCCCCTCCTCCTTCCCCTGCCGCTGGGCCATTCACAAAGCGCAGCACACGTCGTGCATGGGCAGTAGGAAACTGGCTGTGAAGCTGCTGATTTCCCTTACCTGGGATGGCGGTGGTAGCATCTGAGAGCCAATAGGAAAATCAGCTTGGGTGAAGACAACGCTGGATTCGTGGACAGGTAAGTTTCCTAATATTACATCCCTGGGAACTACAGACCAGTTAGCTTAACATCAATAATTTGCAAGCTCTTGGAGGGAATAATAAGGGATTATATACAAGATTATTGTAACGAGAACGGTATCATTAGCAGTAATCAACATGGTTTCATGAAGAATCGTTCTTGCTAAACCAATCTATTAACCTTCTATGAGGAGGTGAGCTGCCACCTAGATAAAGAAAGACCTGTAGACGAGGTGTATCTGGATTTTGCAAAAGCCTTATGTTACAGTTCCCCATAAACGTTTACTGTACAAACTAAGATCCCTCAACATGGATCAAAGGGTGAGTACATGGATTGAAAACTGGCTGCAGGGGCGAGTTCAGAGGGTGGTGATAAATGGGGAATACTCAGAATGGTCTGGTGTAGAAAGTGGGATTCCCCAAGGTTCTGTCCTGGGACCAATCTTATTCAATTTATTCATAAATGATTTGGAGAACGGGGTAACCAGCTCAATCTCAATATTTGCAGATGATACCAAGCTAAGCAGGGCAATACTTTCTCCACAGGATGTGGAAGCCTTGCAAGAAGATCTGAATAAATTAATGGGGCAGGCAGACAAGTGGCAAATGAGATTTAATGTAGAAAAATGTAAGATAATGCATTTGGGTACCAAGGACATGAACGCAATCTACTCACTAGGGGGAGAGCCTCTGGAGGAATCTAGGATGGAAAAAGACCTAGGGGTCCTAGTAGAGAACAGGCTCAGCAGTGGCTGCAAGCAAAGCTAACAAAGTGTTGGCATGCATCAAGAAAGGGATTAACTTTAGGGATAAATCAATAATTCTCCCACTATACAAGACTCTGGTGGGGCCACACCTGGAGTATGCCGTCCAGTTCTGGGCACCAGTCCTCAGGAAGGATGTTCAGGTATTGGAAAGGGTTCAGAGAAGGGCAACAAAGCTAAATAAGGGATTGGAGGACCTTAGTTATGGGGAAAGATTGCAAGCACTGAACGTATTCTCTCTGGAGAAAAGACACTTAAGAGGGGATATGATTTCAATGTACAAATACTGCACTGGTGACCCCACTATAGGGACAAAACTATTCAGCGCAAGGGAGTACACAAAGACACGCGGCCATTCACTAAGAATTGAAGAAAGGCGGTTTAACCTTAAAATGCGTAGAGGTTTCTTTATGGTAAGAGCAGTGAGAATGTGGAATTCTCTTCCACAAGCAGTAGTCTCTGCTGGGAGTATAGATAATTTCAAAAAACTATTAAATGCACACTTAAGGGACCACAACATTGAGGGATATACAATGTAATACTGACATAAAAACACACACATAGGTTGGACTTGATGGACTTGTGTCTTTTTTCAACCTCACTGACTATGTAACTATGTAACAGCATTTGTAGCTGCTGACTTATTTTTTTCTGAAGGAACCTGGAGTTCCACTTTAATTATCTATAGGGAATAACACATGGCATGCAACATGCTTCCTGCTCTTTAACCTCAAACTCTGTACCGGCATCTGGAGGAGCTGCACCTACCTTCACCCAAGTACTAGTTGGTTGCAAGGAAAGATAGATAGATAGATAGATAGATAGATAGATAGATAGATAGATAGATAGATAGATAGATAGATGTTTTAACAACACTGCGGTTTTCTTGGTAGGATTGAACAGACTGTAGACTAGTAGACTGTATGTATAAAATGGACCTCTGAAATAGCAACCAGACAAATTAAACTAATTGGTGTAACAAAGATCTCACAGTCTCAAAATGAATATAAAATATATTTGTTACAAAGTGTAAGACGATCATAAATTAGCTCTAACTGGCAACCAAGTTCATACCAGTGTGATTTGTCATGTGATTTGTCAGTTCCAAATCACATGACAAGTCGCACCCCATTGCTGGCAATGGAATTGTTCAAATTTCCGCAACTCATGTCGCAGCAACTTTTAAAAAGGTTCCTGCACTACTTTTTTTTCCAAATTCATTGCAACTTGCATAGACTTCTGTTAAACAAATTCGCAAGGCGCAATGAAATCGGTGGTTCGAATCGTACTGATCTGTGGCTTTGAAATTGCGCTGAAGTAGCGTGATTTCAAAGCCGCAGTGGTGTGAACCAGGGCTCAGAGGCACTGCAAGCTTGGATAGGCTATTTCTACTCAGATGCCCCACTAGTTGAAGAAACCCCATAATGCCAACAAGTAAAACACAACTTTCTGGTAAAAATTACAATAGTAACACAAAATAAGTACTCACTGAACATCCATGATAGTTCCTTTTAAATGTCATCCTGTCTGGACTGTAAATGAAAGACTTGCAATACATGACCTTTACTTAAGATGCTTATCATCATACTGCAGACATTCCTAAATACACACTATGCAGTGATAAACCTGATCTCTTCTTGCGGGATACTGCAAACACCACTGATTAATTTAATGTCATTACAAATATAGTAACATTAGAAGACACTGGGCAGAACATCAGAACTAGCCAAATAAACCTGATATGGAGACATTGTGGCCTTGAACATATTTGGAAAGGATCATAACTGGCCAACAAGGGTCATGAAGGACAAAGGAGGACTGCGGAAGTGTCATGGGTTGAAATGTGTACCCTGCTTCTTCTGCGAGTGGAGACTAAAGCAGCCCATAGATGATCCGATTTTCTTTCCTTCCACCACGGGAAACGCTATTGTGTTCTGCTGCCAGGGGGGCTTGGGAGCCTTCCCGACTGGCGGAACACAAAGACTATATAGCCGCAGGCAGTAATTGTCGGTAAAAAAAATCCAACAGGCTGGTCGATCAACTTGGGTACAATCAACATGCCCATACATGGATCAAATCTCGTCCGGTTCCTGCTAAACCGGCTGAATTTCGATCCATGTATAGGTGGCTTAAGAGGTAGTTAGGGTCCAGGTAGTAAGCAGTAGAGGCATGCAGCACAGGGTAACGAAGCCGAGGTGGGGGCTTGTGGCTGTTTGTGCAGTGGGGCTGAGACTATGGGTGCAGCACAAGCTAAAGCTGTGGATGTAGCATAGATGCAGCAAAGGTTCAGACTGGACACTGCAGAGGAGGCACAGCAGAGGTTCAGACTGGAGACTGCAGAGGGGGCACAGCAGAGGTTCAGACTGTGGATGCAGAGGGGGCACAGCAGAGGTTCAGAGTGGAGACTGCAGAGGTGGCACAGCAGAGGTTCAGACTGTGGATGCAGAGGAGTCATCAGCAGAGGTTCAGACTGGAGACTGCAGAGGGGGCACAGCAGAGGTTCAGACTGGAGACTGCAGAGGAGGCACAGCAGAGGTTCAGACTGTGGAAGCAGAGGAGGCACAGCAGAGGTTCAGACTGTGGAAGCAGAGGAGGCACAGCAGAGGTTCAGACTGTGGATGCAGAGGAGGCACAACAGAGGTTCAGACTTTGGAGGCAGAGGATGCACAGCAGAGGTTCAGACTGTGAATGCAGAGGAGGCGCAGCAGAGGTTCAGACTGTGGATGCAGAGGAGGCACAGCAGAGCTTTAGACTAAACTGTGGATGCAGAGGAGACACAGCAGAGGTTCAGACTGGAGACTGCAGAGGAGGCACAGCAGAGGTTCAGACTGGAGTCTGCAGAGGAGACATAGCAGAGGTTCAGACTGTGGATGCAGAGGAGGCACAGCAGAGGTTCAGACTATGTATGCAGAGGGGGCACAGCAGAGGTTCAGACTGTGGATGCAGAGGAGGCACAGCAGAGGTTCAGACTGTGGATGCAGAGGAGGCACAGCAGAGGTTCAAACCGGAGACTGCAGAGGAGGCACAGCAGAGGTTCAGACTGTGGATGCAGAGGAGGCACAGCAAAGGTTCACACTGTGGATGCAGAGAAGGCACAGCAGAGGTTCAGACTGTGAATGCAGAGGAGGCACAGCAGAGGTTCACACTGTGGATGCAGAGGAGGCACAGCAGAGGTTCACACTGTGGATGCAGAGGAGGCACAGCAGAGGTTCAGACTGTGGGTGCAGAGGAGGCACAGCAGAGGTTCAGACTATGGATGCAGAGGGGGCACAGCAGAGGTTCAGACTGTGGATGCAGAGGGGGCACAGCAGAGGTTCAGACTGTGGATGCAGAGGACGCGAAGCAGAGGTTCAGAATGGAGACTGCAGAGGAGGCACAGCAGAGGTTCAGACTGTGGATGCAGAGGAGGCACAGCAGAGGTTCAAACCGGAGACTGCAGAGGAGGCACAGCAGAGGTTCAGACTGTGGATGCAGAGGAGGCACAGCAGAGGTTCACACTGTGGATGCAGAGAAGGCACAGCAGAGGTTCAGACTGTGAATGCAGAGGAGGCACAGCAGAGGTTCACACTGTGGATGCAGAGGAGGCACAGCAGAGGTTCAGACTGTGGGTGCAGAGGAGGCACAGCAGAGGTTCAGACTGGAGACTGCAGAGGAGGCACAGCAGTGGTTCACACTGTGGATACAGAGGAGGCACAGCAGAGGTTCAGACTGTGGAAGCAGAAGAGGCACAGCAGAGGTTCAGGCTGTGGATGCAGAGGAGGCACAGCAGAGGTTCAGACTGTGGATGCAGAAGAGGGACAACAGAGGTTCAGACTTTGGAAGCAGAGGAGGCACAGCAGAGGTTCAGACTGTGGATGCAGAGGGGGCACAGCAGAGGTTCAGACTGTGGATGCAGAGGGGGCACAGCAGAGGTTCAGACTGGAGACTGCAGAGGAGGCACAGCAGAGGTTCAGACTGGAGACTGCAGAGGAGACACAGCAGAGGTTCAGACTGTGGATGCAGAGGAGGCACAGCAGAGGTTCAGACTGTGGATGCAGAGGAGGCACAGCAGAGGTTCAGACTGTGGATGCAGAGGGGGCACAGCAGAGGTTCAGACTGTGGATGCAGAGGGGGCACCACAGAGGTTCAGACTGTGGATGCAGAGGAGGCGAAGCAGAGGTTCAGACGGTGGATGCAGAAGAGGCACAGCAGAGGTTCAGACTGTGGATGCAGAGAAGGCACAGCAGAGGTTCAGACTGTGGATGCAGAGGAGGCACAGCAGAGGTTCAGACGGTGGATGCAGAAGAGGGACAGCAGAGGTTCAGACTGTGGATTCAGAGGAGGCACAGCAGAGGTTCACACTGTGGATGCAGAGGAGGCACAGCAGAGGTTCAGACTGTGGGTGCAGAGGAGGCACAGCAGAGGTTCAGACTGGAGACTGCAGAGGAGGCACAGCAGTGGTTCACACTGTGGATACAGAGGAGGCACAGCAGACGTTCAGACTGTGGATGCAGAGGAGGAACAACAGATGTTCAGACTTTGAAAGCAGAGGATGCACAGCAGAGGTTCAGACTGTGGATGCAGAGGAGGCGCAGCAGAGGTTCAGACTGTGGATGCAGAGGAGGCACAGCAGAGGTTCAGACTGTGAATGCAGAGGAGGCACAGCAGAGGTTCAGACTGTGGATGCAGAGGGGGCACAGCAGAGGTTCAGACTGTGGATGCAGAGGAGGCACAGGAGAGGTTCAGACTGTGGATGCAAAGAGGGCACAGCAGAGGTTCAGACTGGAGACTGCAGAGGAGACACAGCATAGGTTCACACTGTGGATACAGAGGAGGCACGGCAGAGGTTCAGACTGTGCATGCAGAGGAGGCACAGCAGAGGTTCAGACTGTGGATGCAGAGGAGGCACAGCAGAGGTTCTGACTGTGGATGCAGAGGGGTGCACAGCAGAGGTTCAGACTGTGGATGCAGAGGAGGCACAGCAGAGGTTCAGACTGTGGATGCAGAGGGGGCACAGTAGAGGTTCAGACCGGGGCGTAACGATAGGGGTTGCAGGGGTTGCGATTGCAACCGGGCCCCATGCTCAAGGGGGCCCATGTGCTTCCCTTGTACACCTGGATAGGAGTGATGGCGGGGGTGGCATTTAGATGTTTTATTTATTCCATTGCAATGCAGGAGATTGGTTCCTCTATATGCTGCCCCCGCAGCCCCTCCTATCCAGTTTACTTGTCTTCTGCTGTTCCCAGGGTCCCACTGCGGGACCGTAATAAAGGGACCCGTGATAGGAGTAAAGGGCCCCAGGATCAGCAAGAAGAGGGAAGGGCCCTGGCCAGGGATCAGGGGTGCCCTTCCTAATTTCTTGCACCCGGGCCCTGAAGGTGCTAGTTACGCCTCTGGTTCAGACTGTGGATGCAGAGGAGGCACAGCAGAGGTTCAGACTGTGGATGCAGAGGAGGCACAGCAGAGGTTCAGACTGTGGATGCAGAGGGGGCACAGTAGAGGTTCAGACTGTGGATGCAGAGGGGGGCACAGCAGAGGTTCAGACTGAGGGTGCAGAGAAGGTGCAGCAAAGGTTGAAGTTGTGGATGCAGCAGAGGTTCAAACTGTGGATACAGTGGAGACTGTAAGAGCAGCAAAGACCTGGCAGTGGTTGCTGTGGACACTTGACTGGGGGTGCAGCAGAAACGTGGCTGTGGGTGCAGTGGAGACTTGGCTGCAGGTGCAGGAGAAGCTTAGCTTTGAGCACAGTGGTGACTGCAGATGCAGCAGAATATGTCTGCAGGTGCAGCAGAGGTCTGGCTTCAGATTCAGTGGAGGCTCAGGTGAGGATGCAGCAGAAACTTAGCTGCAAGCTCAGTGGAGTTTTGGCTGTGGGTGCAGCAGGGGCTTATCTATGGATGCAGCAGAAACTTGGCTGAAGGTGCAGTAGATGTTTGGCTATAGGTCCAGCAAAAGCTTGCCAGTGGGTGCAGTAGGTTGTGCATGCAAGGCTGTAGCTGAGGTGCAATTGTGACTGCAGCAGGGAGTGTGTTATACCCCCACAGAGAGGCCACTGCTTCCACATGGAAAGCAGGGGTCCTTTTCTGCAGCATGCTACATTTTAAAGTGTATTCCACAGTTGCTCACAAATTAGGATATCATCGGCTTTATATTTGTTACATGTCCATATCATGTAAAAATGCTGCTCGTGTTTTCAGTTGTTTTTTTTTCTTGATGAAAAATCTTAGTTAGCTTTCACGTCTATGTATTGTTAAGGAGGGGGCTGTGTGAAGCAATGTTTATCAGAACTAAAATAATAATAATAAATAATAATCAATGTTTGTTCTGTGCTGTCAGATTTCATTATCAGCTGTACACTAGATTAGAACAAAACAGTTAAAAGTTTCAAGGCTTTGGTTCTGTGTTAATGCACTATAAAAATTGTCTCTGTCTGCCCCTTATCTGAACATTGCTTTCTATTATAAGCCTAGTACACACAATGAGATTATCGGACGAATGATCATCCATTTTTTTTTTGTTGTTGTTTTTGCATGCTAGTCTCCATATCGAAAACAAATAGGTTACTAAAGAAGGAAAATTCCCGTATGACAGAATAAAAATTTCGGACGAAACCTGTACTGAGTAAGCGAAAATCGTACGATCAGGTATCGAGATTTAGGACAAAAGCTGTGTACTAATGATCATATTATCATACAATCGCTTCAAAAGCGTTTTTTTTTTTTTGTATGATTTTCTGATCATGTGTACGGGCCTTAAGGCAAGAAACTTGCCTATAGTGTCCAGGCTATAAGCCTGCTCCTAAGTAACAGCTAAAAAGGTAAGAAATATTTTTTTTCAATTATTTTTGGTATGCCGTGTGATACCAAAAAAAAGTTTCATTAATCCTTTAAAGCGATTGTAAAGATAAAATTAAAAAACAAAACAAA
>BLSH010092808.1:615674-639310 GCA_018402905.1 Glandirana rugosa
ACAGGACCATGGGGTCCCGGACATACTTAAGTGCGACACTTTTTCCAACTGTGTACACCATACGGATATGAGTCCTCCGTATCGTTTTACACAAATCCCCACATTGAATTACATACGGATACGACACACACTCTTTAATGAATTTTACCGTTGAAACACTTTTTTTTATTATTATCCTTAAAGAAGTAAAAGGTTTTTTAACACTGTTTTTTACTGTTGAAGTTTTTCGAGTGATACGAAGATTTATTTATAGAAACTGGATGAAAGGTTTTTCCCCAGTAAACCCCCCATAAAGATAACAGGACCGTAAAATCCCGGAGTTTTTTTAATCTATTCGTCAGTAACCCGAACGATTTTTGAAATGTCCGGGTCCGGGTCCGTGCCACGGACACCCTAAAGTTCGGTACGGACCCGAACGTTACAGTCCGGGTTCGCTCAACACTAGTACTGACTGCTTATCTAATTTTTTTGAGGCCCTAAAATGCCAGGACAATAGAAATACCCCCCAAATGACCCCTTTTTGGAAAGTAGGTCAAAGATATTTATTTAGAAGCATAGTGAGCTTTTTGAAGTTGTCATTTTTTGTCACAATTTTTTGGAAAATGAAGAAATTCCTATTATTATTTTTTTTCACAAAGTTGCCATTTTAAGTAATTTCTCACACACAGCATAGGCATACATTAAGTTACACCCCTAAACACATTTTGCTATGCCTCCTGAGTATAGGCATACCACATGTGTCAACCTTTTTCACAGCGTGAATTCATACAGGCCCTGGGGTACCAGGACAGTGGAAACACCCAAAAAATTACCCAATTCAGGAAACAAACACTCCGAGGTATTTTGTGGCAAAAAATACATATTCAAAAGACTTGCTATGCCTTTCAGAAGTTTTTGGAAAATGCAGGAAAGAAAATACAAATGTATTATTTTACACAAAGTTGTTTTACCATACGTGTGAGACTTTTTCACAGATTAACTACAAAGAGGGGCCCAAAATCCAAAGTTCGCCTTCAGGCTTTCTAGGGGCATAAATTCTGCATCTAATTTCCTGAATTCCTATTACATTTTGAAAGCCCCGGAGCACCAGGACAGTGGAAACACCAACAAAATGACCACATCCATCAGCATCACCCAGCTCCTTCCACGTGTTATGTCACACCCCACGTGGGTTCATCAGGACTTGGCGTGGGGAATGACGTAATGCATGGGAGGAGACGGGTGACGCCAATGCCGCAGAAGTTTTGGATCATGACTGCATAGTGAGGATTTAAAGGCACATTTACTTTTGTTGTGTTGTAAGTGCAATGCTTTTAATAAATTTCTGGTACCTATCTTACTACATTATGAGAGGCCATCCTAGGTTTTCTTAAGCATATTGGTAGCAGAAAAGGCAGAGACCGGCAGTCTCTTAAAGACATACTCACCAGGTTTAATAAAAAGGAGAAGATCATCCCTAAGGAAATCCAGGAAGATAGAAGTCATTACACCCATACCTCCTGGGGGTAAAACGTCCATCTGACAAAATAACATTTGTTTTTAGGTCCATATCTTGAGGTGAGAAAAGTTGGTGGGACCCACTTGCATGTTGGTGTAGTATCTTGATACAATTTGAACATAGAGAGGAAGAAGCTATTGTTTGGACACAGAAAACCACTTTGGGACAATACACATTGCATTAGAAATACAGTAGTTATATCCACAGACTTTTTAGAATGATATACTGATTACATGCATTATTTGAAGTCTTTTATTAGGATTGTATGGGTCAGATTCACAGCGTTTATGTATTTTGTTATTTATGCACATTATCTACAGTATGTATATGTATGTATAAAGCTTTGTGTTGCACAGTGAGTTTTATATAGGATCATACGTTTAGGGAGCACCGTATAATTATTAATAAGTAGATACCACATGTGTGAGACTTTTTCACTGTCTGGGCTAATTATATACCGGACATTGTATCTTATGTATCACACAAATTAACCAATGGTATCAAAACCAATGATCACTTCTATATGACTGATCATCGAATATAGTGTAGCAAACCCCTGTAGGGACTGCTGATGAACTTGGATCCCCTTCTCCTGCATATCCAGGCACACCAAATTTACACAAGCACCCCAGAGAACAGTCTATGGCTCTGTTTTGTTTTTTATTAAGGGGTTAATAACTTGGATAAGGATGGGAGGAAATGGGATGCTCACTAGAGATGGGCCGAACACCCTCCTGGTTCGGTTTGCGTCAGAACTCTCGAACATCGCAAAAGTTCGGACCTGAACCGCTAACCCCATTGAAGTCTATGGGACCCCGAATTTAAAAATATCAAAAGACCCCATTTTGAAGGCTTATATGCAAGTAATTAGCCATAAAAAGGGTATTGATGAAAAAAAGGAACAGTGATTTTAATGATGCTTAAAGTGAAACAATAAAAATAAAAAATTCCTTTAACCACTTGCTGACTGACTATCACAATTTTACTATGGCAGGTCAGTTCTATTGCATGAAACGACCTACCTGTATGTCATTTTATGTAGTAGACACTAGGGGGCACGTGCACTGCTGGAGGCACGATTGTGTGCTGATTGGACCCGATGCCTGCCGGCCAACCCTGATTGTTCCCCAGAGAGGCAGAATGGTGATTTGCTTATGTAAGCAAGGCAGATCACCATTCTGACAGGAGAGAAGATAGAGATCTTGTGTTCCTGCTAAGGAACACCGATCACTGTCTTCATCCAGTCTGAGCAATTACCACACATTTAGTAAGCACCAGCTAGTCACACAGTTAACCTTTTGATCACCCCTGATGTTAACTCCTTCCCTGCCAGTGTCATTAGTGCAGGGACAGTGCATATTTTTAGCACTGAACACTGTAATAATGTCATTGGTTCCCAAAAAAGTGTAAAACGTGCCAGTTAGGTGTTCCGATTTATCCACTGCAATGTTGCAGTCCCACTAATAAACGCTCATTACTGCCATTACTAATAAAACCAAAAATAAAGAGTAATGCCATAAAAAATATCTCATAGTTGTACACGCAATAACTTTTGCACAAACCAATCAATATACACTTATTGGGATTTTTTTTACCAAAAATATGTAGCAGAATACATATTGGCCTAAACTGATGAAGAAATTAGATTTTTTAATTTTTTTATTGGATGTGTTTTATAGCAGAAAATAAAAAATATTCAAAATTGTCGCTCTTTTTTTTTTGTTTATAGCACAGAAAATAAAAACTGCAGAAGTGATCAAATATCACCAAAAAACCTCTCTATTTGTGGGGAAAAAAAGGGCAGAAATTGTATTTAGGTACAGCGCCGCATGACCACGCAATTGTCAGTTAAAATAACACAGTGCCGTATCACAAAAAAATGGCCTGGTCATTAGGGGGTAAAACCTTCTGGGGCTGAAGTAGTTAAATATAGTGCCTGGGGTAATTCCGGTTCACACATGAGATGGTGAAGACACAATGTCGGTGAGCTCTGCTGGAGATACACCTTACTGCTCCATTTGCATTGATATTTCTGCCTAACCCACCTCCACCCATGACTGGGAAGAGAACAGGTTGCTCCCAATCCTCTAAATCTGCTACCACGGGATCCATTAAGCGTTTCTTGGCCCTGGAACCGGAGGAAACGCTGGACGCTGAGGACATAGGCCGACTACAGCATGAAGCTGTCTGCGCCCCCCCACTTGCGGCCCTCATCCAGACACAGCTCCCCGGCATCCTCATACGGCATGGACCGGGTGACTGACTCTCTGCTCCGGATGGAGGTAGCAGCATTGGTGAGTGGCCTCCCGACTAAATCGGAACTAGCCTCTATGCTCTGCAGCCTTGAGCAGGCAATAAAGAAGGAAGTGTACAGAAAAAAGGGTGAGGCGAACCTGTTTGTCTAGCACTACGCTCTATGTTCTTTTGATTGGAATTCCATATCGTTTGCTTTTTGATTTTATAATGTAAGTGTGATTCTTTTAATAAATTTCTACTGGTCAACAGTATTACACTATGTAGACTTTTTATACCCTTATTGAGGCACATTGTTATTGGAGTTGGCAATTTCCCTCGGGATTTGATTGTGGACCACCCACGTTTAATCTGCAATGAGGCTAGATCCAGAAACGCCGTAAATGGTATGCTGAGGTCCCTGGGATTGCCCCTGTTGGTTACCATCTATGCGTATTAACTTTGTATCTCTGGTAAGAGTACCCTTACATATATGGTGACGGTGCACAATGCATGCTGGTGTATCACGGTCCATTGGAAATACTAGCCACATTATTGGTGCCCTAAGGGGTGAAGGACGCTATATGAAGTTTCTATATGAACTTTCATTATTTTATGTATAATATGGATTCACAATATTTGGTTACTGTTTATTACATATATGTCACAATTTATGTTTGATTTATAACATCTTGATTGACTGGGGTGGCTTTCTTGTCTACCCTTGTCATTTATTTTAGCGCTGCACTTTTTGGTTTTAAAATTAAGAAGGAAGTGACCGCAGTCCGTGCTGACCTATCACAGGTGCTTACTAGAGTAGAGGAGACAGAGCAGACCCTTGACAAACACGCAGCCGCCATTAGAGATCTCCAGACTAACACCAAATGCCTAGCACTGGCACACAGAATGGCCCTCTACAAGCTGGAAGACCAAGAGAACAGGAACCAACGTAATAATATTCGGATCTGGGGTCTTCCAGAGGCGACCAGAGAAACAGATCTCCCGGCAACGGTGAAAGGGATCTTCAACCAGCTTTTTGGAAGACCTGCCAACCAATCTCTCCTGCTAAATAGGGTATATAGGGCCCTCCGTCCGTGTAATCTGTCTGCCAACACCGCCGACAATGTGATATGTCGGGTCCATTACTTTGAAGAGAAGGAACTGATAATGCGCAAAGCCGGGAAGGTGGAATCCTTAGAATTCGATGGTGCCGTGCTGGCCTTCTTCCCGGATCTGGCCAGGGAGACCCTGGACCATCACTGGGCCTAGAGGCCTTTACTGGACAAGCTGCATGTGGAGGCCAACCCCTACAAATGGGGCTTCCTGGCGTGCCTAATTGCCTCACGAGATGGACACTCAGCTACCCTCCGCTTCCCTGAGGATCTGGAGAAGTTCTGCCTGGACCTCAACATAACCCCACCGGACCTCCCTGGATGGCAAGAAGACATCCTGCTCCTGCCATAGAGCCGCAATGGCACAACCGCTTCTAAATGATGACACTCTGGCACCCGCGCCATTCCTCTACAGCCAAGACCCATTGCTCTGCATCGGGGTCAGTATTTCCTGTTTACGAGCCTATATAGGTTCCGTTTGCTCAATTTTGTTCAAGCCTGTTCAACTTTGTTCATTTATATTCAACTCCGGCCTCATGGCTTCAGTGTCTGTGATTTCGTTCAGATCTCTGCCTCTACCTGTCAGTGTACACCATACTACGCCTGGGCCTTGCTGTCATCTGCAACCAGCATGTGAACTCTTGGCTACTGTCATGGTTTGTGAGACATTTTTACTTTTGTTTTGTTTTCTCCACATACATGTTATGGTTTTGAAATGTTTACGAATCTCTGATCATACGAGTTTATTGGGGGCCTCCGGGGGGCTCTTTGGGATGGTAAGACACTGTCTGGAAGACTCCCCCTGTGCCCATGTACCCATCACTGTCTTTCTCTTGGGGCTCCCTGCCCTCTGGGGCAGGTGACGGGCCCCCCCTTTGGGGGACCCGAATGCCATGTCACTGGGGAGTGGTGACACCCCACTAAGCAGTGCACCTACATGCGTGCCTCATTACCTTTTAATGGTTTATCTACTTGTCACACTATTCTGTTCTGTCTCTGCTCGTACTCTTCCTCTATCTTCCTGATCTCTCCTTTTCAATGCTGTTACCTTGCTCTATCCCCCTCCCCCCTCATCCACCTGCTGCGGGGTCATCCAGGTTGCATGCCCGGGGTATGTAAACCCTTCTGGTGAGTTCTATGGCACGCGTAAACCTAATTTCCCTTAACGTGCGGGGACTATGTTCCCCTGGAAAGAGGCACTATTTATTCAAAGAACTAAAACACTTGCAATGTGATGTGGCGTTTCTTCAAGAGACCCACCTCACTCATTTTACAACTACTAAACTCTTTGCCCGTGATTATACCATATGGTATTATGCTTTGACAGACGTTCATAAATCCAAGGGTGTTGCCATAGGATTCCGAAGGGATGTCCCATTTCAATGTGAGACTCAACTAGCAGATGACTGTGGTAGGTTTCTTTTTTTGAGGGGCACCCTTGGCACCATGAAATGCACAATGGTGACGGCCTACTCCTCCAACCAGGACCAGACTGGTTTCCTGTCTGATATTTTAACCAAACTAAGACTTTGCCCAAGGGACCACTGGCCTCACAGGTGATTTCAATCTTCCACTAGAACCTGCTATTGATATTTCGCTAGGTTCTGCATCTATCCCTTCCAAAAATTTACTTTTATATGCAAGCGTTTACAAGAGGCCCAATTGATGGATACTTGGTGGATCATGCATCCAAACGGTAAGGACTATAACCACTTCTCGCTAGTCCACCTTACACACTTCAGGATAGACTATATCCTCATAGACCATCATCACTTACATTTGCTTAAACAGGCGGCTATAGATATCACCACTACCTCGGACCATGCTCCAGTGCGGGTGCAGCTCCTGGTTCCCTCACTCCCTAGCAAAAATACCAATTGGAAACTTAATGACAATCTACTTCTAGACCCCCAAGACTGATTACAATTAGACAAAGACCTAAAAGACTATTTTGCTGAAAATTCCACATCGGATGTCTCCCCAGGGATAGTATGGGAGGAGCATAAGGCCCACATCAGGGGTAAATTTATAGAACTTGGCTCACGGAAAAAAAAGAGCGTATAGCCACTCAGACTGCCCTTATACAGACCATCCACCAGCTAGAGAGAGACCACAAACTATCCCGCTCCCCTGACCTATTACTCCAATTTACCCAAAAGCGAGAGGAACTGAAGTCCCTATACCACACCGAGCAGAAACAAGCCCTTAGACAGATATCTTAACAATTCTATGAATGGGGTAACAAGCCTGGAAGACTTTTGGTGAGAGACCTCCAACAGAAAAAATCAGCGGCCTTTATTCCCAAAATTAAGAATAGCAGTTATGTCCTAGTATTTGAAACCAAAGCTATAGCAGGGATCTTTCGTTCATTTTACAAACACTTATATCATGTACACAAGGCTTCTGACTGCGTAATGGACAGGGGTGCCATGATTCGAGATGACCTTGCTCAAGCCAATCTCCCCATTCCTTCTTCGGTCTTGGAATCCCTCAAAACCTAGATTAGTGTTGTGGATCTGAAAATGGCATTGAAATCCATGGCCAAAGGCAAGGCCCCAGGCCCAGGTAGCCTCTCAGTGACATATTATTGCACTTTCCAAGATATTTTGCTCCCACTGGTTAAGCAATATTCCGTCTCGCTATCGGAAGGCATTGGGCCTAGGCCTGAGACACTGCATGCTCACATCACAGTATTACCGAAACAAGGGAAAGATCCTAGCACATGGGGTAACTATAGGCCTATATCCCATCTGAATGTGGACGTGAAGCTTTATGCGAAGGCCATAGCAAATAGACTGCTCCCCCTGATGCCCCAGTGGGTCTCCAGGGACCAAACTGGGGTTATCCCGGGGAGGTAGGCACGAGATAATGCCCTACACACACTGTCCTTTATCTCCTTTGTCCGCGGGAGTTCTCAGCACACCCTACTCCTTTCTACTGATGCTGAAAAGGCGTTGGATAGGGTGGACTGGGAATACCTAATGGCTACCCTTACCCACTTGGCCTCAAATCTAAAATGCTAAATATGATCAGTGCACTTTACAGCTGCCCCACAGCCCAAATCCGGGTTAATGGCACACTGAGCGACTCTTTTACCCTTTTTAACGGCACTAGACAGGGGTGTCCCCTGTCCCCTCTTTTAGTCACCCTTTCCCTGGAACCCTTCCTTGCGACCATCTATCAGAACTCAAATATTCACGGCGTATCGGTTAACGGCTATGAACACAAATACGCGGCCTATGTTGACGATATTTTATTCTATGTCCAACAACCAGCAGTGACATTGCCCAACTTGCTAGACGCCTTTACCTCCTTCTGTCGCCTCTCAAATTTTAAGATTAACCTGTCAAAGTCAGAAATTCTTAACGTCTTGGTCCCCCGCTCGGTTGCTAACAACCTTAAGCCCAACCTCCCATTCGCTTGGCGTTCCAACACCCT
The DNA here is from genome assembly GCA_018402905.1 of Glandirana rugosa. Classification (NCBI taxonomy): domain Eukaryota; kingdom Metazoa; phylum Chordata; class Amphibia; order Anura; family Ranidae; genus Glandirana; species Glandirana rugosa. The sequence goes on from BLSH010092808.1 coordinate 623,955, forward strand.
GAAATACCTGGGTACCCATCTGACACCTAACCTTAGCAAACTTTTTCAAGTGAATTTCCTTTCGCTACTTAATTCTATCAGACAGGATCTCATTGGACTCATCTAGCTAGCTCCTGGTTGGGGAGGATAAATGTCATCAAGAGGAATGTGCTGCCGAGCGGGGGCGTGGCTACCGTGCAACTGCATGGGCGGCTGGTACACAAGCTCCGCTCCAGCACAAGAAATCCCAGCCATCTGAGGTGCCCTTCTGACCTGAGACCAACACCACTGAGTCCCTAAAGAGCCACACAACAGAAGGAGATGACCCGCACGCAGAAAGAATCCACACAGCCGAAAAAGCTGAAGGATTTCTTCTCCCTAGCAGTACGGAGTCCACTCCAAGATGGCGCCGGCGGCATGTCTCCAGCCTCCTCACGTGGCTCAGCTTCAGCTGCATCCAGCCCTGGCTCACAGGAAGGGTCCCAGCCAAGTCCAGGCCTCGCCTGTCGGAGGAGCATGCAGGCATTAAGGTGAGCGCACACCACAAATCACTGGGGGATACGAGGGAATTGTCAGACACAATTAACACTTTCCCTACTGCAACCCCTCTCAGACACCACACTGCGGGACATGCTGATATCCCTACATAGTTCTCTCCATGCTGACATGATGGACTGCATGAGAAGCTTTAAAGAAGAAGTTCATGAACTAGGTGGCAGGGTAGGCCATGTTGAAAAAAAGATGGGGGAATATGCAGCCTCGTATAACTCATTGGTGGACTCACATAATGAACAGTCTGATGAGGTCGCCTGGCTTAGGGCAAAGGTCTCTGACCTTGAAGATCGGCCACGCAGAAATAACGTGAAAATTAGGGGCCTTCCTGAGACTGTCCAGCCGGCACAGTTACAGCAATATGCCACAGTCCTTATGAAGGCATTCCTGCCTGAAGCACTTGCCTCAGAACTACTCATTGATAGGATACATCATCTACCTAAGCCCTCATCTTCCTGAAAATATCCCCAGAGATGTTCTGATGAGGGTCCATTTTTATCACATAAAAGACCAGTTCATGACGTCCTTCCGCAAAAACATGCGCCCACCAGAAAGATATTACGCCATACAAATATTTGCGGACCTTTCACAATACACTATGCAAAAACATAAATCTCTGGTGCCCATCACCAAGGCCTTATGCAATCACAACATTGTGTATCGATGGGGATACCCCTTGAAACTGACTATCACCAAGGATGGGAAAACATCAATGATCACTACCTTGGAAGAAGGACTTAAATTCCTTTGTGCATGGGAGATCTTCCCTGAGCAGTTGGATGGGAGCCCTCACCCATCCTCCAAAGTGAACACCCAAAACAATGGCAAGTGGTGTCCCATAAAAAACAAAACAAAAAACAAAGCACCCAACCACCTCGGCCTTGAATGTAATACCTTTCTATACCAGTGGATTCCAAATGCTATGGAACTCACATCGCACAAATTTCCCCCTCAAATCAATGTGCAGAAAATCTGCCATCGGATCCACAATGGATTCTCCTTTTTTACCCTGTTGGTTTGTTCTCTGTTGGTTAAACCGTTCATTACCAATATTTTCCTTTCTTCCAATGCTGTCCGATTAGATCCTCACAAGCTGGACTGACCTGCCTTCCGGAAAGACTTATGCTAACATACGCTACATTACCAATCCGCAGAAGAGCAACGGTGGGGTGAGTGACTATGGGCCCTTTGGGACTCAATTAACATCGCTTGCAATACACGAACATGGCTCTTAAGATAGTCTCCTTTAACACACATGGCCAAAAGAGCATCACTGTGCAAAGAGGCCCATAAACTGCATTCTGACATCTTACGCGTACAAGAGACGCATTTTATGGCCACCAACCCAACCAAACTTCAACACAAAAACTTCTCACACATATATCTGGCCTCAGCTTAGAAAAAGAAAAAAGGAGTGTTCATCGCTGTCAGGGACTCCATTGCTTTTGTCTCTAAAGAAATACTGACAGACACTGAAGGGAGGTACCTGATCCTTATAGGAGAATTCAACAATAGGACATATATGATAGTCAACCTGTATGTCCCCAAAACGCACCAGCTTTGGTTCCTGAGGAAAACATTTAACAAACTCAATGCCGTAAAGAAATGTGAACTGATCATCTGCAGGGACCATAACATTACGGCAGACTACAAAATAGACTCTACTACCAAAGCTAAGCGACCTCTGCCTATGTTGCAGACCCTTCTACATGTGGAGGATATGTATGATCCCTAGAGATGTCAACATCCTAGCGAACAGGACTACACCTTTCACCCCTCCAGGCACAACACGCCTTCCCGCATAGATATGATTGTTGTTGATAGGAATGTATTACAAAAAGTGTCCTCCTACACCATCCATGACATCTCGTGGTCTAACCACACTCCGATAACGGTGGTGGAAGGGCACACTTCCAATCAACCACGAGTGTGGCGGGCCAATTCCCGCATACTCCAGTAGCTATGATAACTAAACATTTAAAATAATTTTTTGACACAAATACTGGCTCAGTATCTAATCCCTGTACCCTGTGGTGCACCCACAAGGCCTTTATTAGAGGCATTATCCTACAAGCGTGCTCCAGGGAAAAGAGATTGAGGACACAGAAATGAAATACCCTGCTAGAAGATATTAAACACCTAGAGCCTCAGAACAAATCTCAAGCCACTGAAGACTTAGCAAACAAACAAAATAAGCTTTGCTTTGACCTCAGAACTATGCTCCTTGAGCAATAGAGTAAGCATGTTGACTCACTCAAGCTAACCTACTACTCCTCTGGTAACCGTGCAGGTAAACTTCTGTCACATAGACTAAAAGAACTTAACACGTGATCTAGAATATAATTAGATCATCAGACAACAGTAAAATTTTGAACCCAAATGCCATAGCGGACTCCTTTGCCGAATATTATTCCACCCTATATAATCTTATCTCCTTTCCCTCGGAATTGCTAAAAGCATATATCGTAACCATTCCTAAACCAGGTAAGGAGTCCACTTCGCCTCCTAACATTAGGCCCATATCATTGCTGAATACTGACGTGAAATTTTACGCAAAGATATTGGCTCACAGACTGCTCCCGATCCTACCATCGCTAATCACACTAGATCAGGCTGGCTTCACTACTGGGAGACAGGCATCGGGTGCTACCTGTAGGGTTATTGATGTTATCCAATATGCTGGGTCCTTTCGGATTCCTTCTCTGCTCCTGTACTTGGACGCGGAATATGAACCAAGTGCTCAGGAAATTCTGATTTACCGACCCTATAGTGTCCGTCATGTTGATGCTTTACTCTGCCCCCTGTGCCCAAGTGTTCACATCTAGCGCCCTCTCCAAACACTTCATAATCACTAATGGGACACGGCAAGGATGCCCTCTGTCACCTTCTATTTTTAATCTCCTCATGGAGCCTTTAGTAGAAAAAATAAGAACCCACCCAGACATATCAGGAGTGGACTTCAAAAATAAATCCCACCACCACATCAACCATTTTTCAGATTATATAATCCTGTTTATAACAGCTCCATCCCAATCCCTGCCCCATGCACATGATACCCTGAACTAATTTAGTAACATTTCATATTATAAAGTTAATTGCACCAAGTCACTAATACTAGGCATAGGAATCCCCCTCAACTCCAATCCCAACTCTCATCAACTTTCCCATACTCATGGGCGAACTCCACCATTTCATACTTGGGTATAAATATAACAGCTGACCCTTCTAAACTAGCAGAGGCAAATTTCCCACCACTAATAGAAAAACTCAACAAAGAAACAAATAGACTCGCCAAGACAGAGATATCATGGTTGGGGCGTCTAGCCTCATTTAAGATGCTGATACTCCCACAAATATTATATGTCTTTCATACACTCCCTATTCCACTTAAAGCCAAATATCTCAAAGCACTAAACTGCCTCCTTAAGAACTATATCTGGCGATTTAAACGCCCCAGATGTGCCAAACCAATCTTAACCAAGCACAGGTCCACGGGAGGTATGGGGCTTACTGACCTTCAGGACTACTATTATGCCTCCCTACTCACACAACTTAAGGTATGGTTCCAAACAAATGGTTACGTCCCATGGCGAGCTATTGAACAGGAACTAAGCCCTACCATAGACCTAAAAGCTCTTATTTCTAGACACATGGAAACCAATTTCTCTCCATCAACTCCCACTAACCAACCAAGCTACTTTGCTAGCATGGAGACAAATACAAAAAACAAGTACTACCCCAGGTAAGGTCATTGACCTCCCTATCCCCATTGATATTCTTCCGAATGCCATACCTGACATATCAGAGTGGCAATCCAAAGGCATCACCCAAATAACAGACCTATATAATGACACTCACCTAAAACTGTTGGACACAATTAGAAAGGAATTCAACCTCTCACCCCTGGACTACTATAAGCACTACCAAATCTTCCATTTCTTACAATCGTTGAAAACCCTTCATATATACCTCCATTAGGACATCTGGCAATTTTACACAAGAGTATCACATAAGAAGTGGGGAATCCCTCTTTTCTATAATCTTTTCCAACAAAAGCTAATATTCACCAAATCCCCCCCCCCCCCCATTTAAAATGGGAAGCAGATCTATGGAAAACCTTCACACACAAACAATGGCACACAGCTATTATAACGACCTAAGTCCTCTAAATGTGTCAATCTTCGCAAACTATATCAAAAGGTCATCCTTAGGTGGTGTTTTACACCCTACCTTGTCTCTAAATTCTCTCAAAAAGAATCCCCTTTATGTTGGAGAGAATGTGGAGACGTGGGCATTATCATGCATATCTTTTGGAACTGTAAAAACCTCACTAGCTTTTGGAGTATATTTAGATGAATTTCGACTATTACAGATATCCTCACTCCCCCCCAGAGCTGGGACTAGCTCTCCCGGGCCTGGGCATAGAGTTCTTCCCTCCTAGCTTTTGCAGCGTGATCACACATATTCTTTTAGCAGCCAGATCACTTATAACGAGAAATTGGAAATCTAACCTGACGCCCGATATCTCTGAAGTATTAGCTGTAGTACAAACTCACTATACGTATGAATCTTTACTAATCAACGACCTGGAAAAAAGGATACAATTCAATACGCAATAGGAAGTGTGGAGGGAACAGCTCAGGTAGCCCGAGGACAGAGGAATCTACAAAACCAAGACAATGCTGTAAACAGAACAAACCCCTTTCCACATCCCTAATAACCAATAGCCAATTATCACACCACCAATATGTTTGTACCTTAAGTACTTCCACCCCATGTTGGTAACTGACTTCAGGGGTTATAACCCCTATCAATGTAATGAGAAGAATAACCTCACTACGATGGTCACCCATGCTAATACTCTGTGCTGATCTCATCGGTCTCTAACTACCCTTTCTTAATTGTTGATTTGTCCTTATTTTCTACTATTCCTGTTTCTCTTTTTTTTCTTATTTTTTTTCATAATTATGTCAACTATCTGAAACCAAATCTTGGTATGGAACAACAGTATGGTACATGTTTCCTTGTACATCTGTGCTCAACAGATACACCAATACTATTATTGTACCATACAGTTGATTATTGTGCATTCTATTTGTTTTAATTTTGTCCTGATTACAAAACTTTCAATAAAAAACAATAAAAAAAAAAAAAGATGAATGTGCTGCCTAGGGTTCTCTTTCTTATACAAATGTTACCATATAGGATACCTCCAGGGTTTTTCTCAATTTTATCTACGCTGATATTGAGATATGTGTGGCAACGCAAACATCCACGTATTTCTCGCTCCACACTTATTAGACACAAATCTGCGGGTGGATTAGCCCTCCCGGATTTTAAAAAATATCACATGACAAACACAGGATCTCAGTTGGAAACACCATGTAAGTACTAAGCTTTGGGTTCAACTTGAGCATGACCTCTGTGGCACAAATCCTTTTACTCGACTCTGGATACCTCGGCAGCACAGGCAACTGGCTGACCTCACGTCCCCACTGACAAAGTTCACAATTTCCATATGGGATTCTCTACACAAAACTTATGGATGGCGATACAACTCTCCCTTGATGCCAATACTGGGCCACGCATATTTCCAACTGGGACAAATAGACCCACAACTAACTCACTGGCTGCCAACTCCGAACACTCTCTTACACCAAGTAACAAATGCAAATAGCCTACTGCCTATGAGCGCTTTTGGTTGTACACGACCCCCTTCCTTCATGGACTTTTGGAGATATAACCAGCTGTCACGATTTATTAAAACTTTGCCTAAACCTCTGAGAACACGCTCTGACTATACACCGGTCGAAAGCAAACTTACAAACTCCCTGTCAGGACCTGTGTACTTGCCTGGGTCACCTGCGGGTGGCACTGTTGTATGGAATATCAAAGAGTGTAGTTCTGGTGGCCACCATATTGCACTCAGCCTCTGTCAGCCTGCATTCCTGTGGCTAGACCCCTGCCTGCTCAAACGTCTTTTCCTCCATCATCCACAGCAACCACAGTTGCAGCCCAATATACCCTGCTCCCAACTGAATACCAGTACCCTGATTCCACCTGCTGCACCTTCCCTGCCTTTTATCCATCTACCTCCTCTCCGCTGCCTGCAACTATCCCACAGAAATCCCACTCAGCAACTGCTCCCTCTTTTTTACCTTCCTCCCATTCTTCTCTGCCATCAGCTGCAAACCCTACACACAGCCCTGCATTCACATACAGAATTTCAATAACAAAACCAAATAAGAAATGTACATTTTTCCCAACCTGCACTATCCTGCCACTAGCCAATCCTGCAGCCATATCAGCCGATGTGTCCCAGTCCACTACCGCATCAACCACTCCGTTCCAGTCTGCCTCTAAGCCAGCCACTGCAGTCCAACCCACCATGCTTCCAGTTGCTCCAGCCAGACCCGCCACCATTCCTGCCACATTGGATTGGCCCCTGGAAATTAAACCTTCTGCTGCTGTCCTGCCTGTCGCTATCCCACCTGACTGTACCGGTCCTCTGTCCACTACCCAGTTTGGCCCTATGGACTCTTTGCCGGCTAATCAATTTGACTTCATTGTTCCCGTTCCTGATGCCCTGTTTGATCCTGTTCCAGAAGCCCAGCCTGCTGTTCCAGTGCCCGCTGCCATGCCTGATGCCCAGCCTGCTGCTCAAGTGCCCGCTGCCCAGCCTGCTATTTTGGTGCCCGCTGCCCAGCCTGCTATTCAAGTGCTCGCTGCCCAGCCTGCTGTTTCAGTGCCCTCTGTCCAGTCTACTGATCCTGTGCCTGCTGTCCAGCCTGATGCTCCAGTGCCCTCTGTCCAGTCTGATGGTCCGGTGCCCGCTGTCCAGTCTGAAGATCCGGTGCCTGATGACCCGATGTCTGCTGAACCTGTGCCCGATGACCTGGTGCCCATTGATCCTGTGCCCGATGACCTGGTGCCCGTTGATCCTGTGCCCAATGTCCTGGTGCCCGTTGATCCTGTGCCCGATGTCCTGGTGCCCATTGATCCTGTGCCTGATGTCCTGGTGCCCAATGACCCGATGTCCGCTGATCCTGTGCCCGATGACCCGATGTCCGCTGATCCTGTGCCCGATGACCCGATGTCCGCTGATCCTGTGCCCGATGACCCGATGTCTGATCCTGTGCCCGCTGATCCTGTGCCCGATGTCCTTGTGCCCGCTGATCCTGTGCCCAATGTCCTGGTGCCCGTGGATCCTGTGCCCGATGTCTTGGTGCCCGTGGATCCTGTGCCCGATGACCTGATGTCTGCTGACCTGGTGCCTGCTGACCTGGTGCCCACTGACCTGGTGCCTGCTGATCCTGTGTCCAATGACCTGGTGCCCGCCGATCCGGTGCCCAATGACCCTGTGCCCGCTGATGCTGTGCCCGCTGATCCTGCGCCTTGTGACCCAATTCCTGATGACCCAGTGTCCGATGACCCAGTGTCCACTGCTCCAACACCTAATGACCCGGTGCCTACAACCCAGCCTAACGATCCAGTGTCCGATGATCTCGTGCCCACTGATCCAGTGCCTGACGACCCGGTGCCCATTGATCCAGTGCCTGATGATCCCGTGCCCGTTGATCCAGTGCCTGACGACCCGGTGCCTGTTGATCCAGTGCCTGATGACCCGGTGCCCGTTGATCCTGTGCCTGATGACCCGGTGCCCGTTGATCCAGTGTCTGCTGATCCTGTGCCTGATGACTCGGTGCCAGCTGATCAAGTACCGGATGACCCAGTGTCCATGGCTCCACTGCCTGATGACCCGGTGCCTACCGCTCAGCCTAATCTAGTGCCTGATGATCCTGTACCTGAAGACCCGTGCCCGCTGATCCAGTGCTCGATGACCCAGTGCCTACTGCCCAGCCTGATGATTCTGTGCCCACTGATCCCTTGCCTGATGATTCTGCACTCGATGATCCAGGGCCTGATGACCTGGTGCCCACTGATCCAGTGCCTTTTGTTGCTTTTCTGCCTGGTGCCAAAATGCCCACTAATTTCCCCCTGCTTGATACCCAGACTGCCTCTGATGCCCCTGAGTTGTCTGCCTCTGCTGGTTTTCTGCCCGCTGTCCAGCCAGCTTGTGATACCAGATCCAAACTTCCGGACCCTGGCGGCGGGGCGCATGATCTATTACCTAATTTTGGGGGCACACCCCCCAGCAGGTTGGAAGACTCTGACCTGAACAATACAAGGAAGCCTGCAGACATGGAGTGGGGACTTTGTTGGACTTTTCCCCCAGGGACTGTCAGGTTAATATCTGAATGGAGCGTCCAGAGGCCACTCCTTAACGGGGGGGGAACTGTCAGGACCTGTGTACTTGCTCGGGTCACCTGCGGGTGGCACTGTTGTATGGAATATCAAAGGGTATAGTTCTGGTGGCCACCAGTGGGTGTCTCCTAGCAGATGGAGTACACAGGTCATTAAGCTACACCTGATGGGGCTGCTGGGACTATATAAGCCCACCTTACACCCAGTCCCAGTGCTTCAGCGTTTTCTCTGCAAGCCATACCCTGCCCGAGCCTGACCTGCACTGATCCATGCTCCAGACCTGGCCTGACCTGATCTGTGTTCTCACCTGGAGTTCTGTCCCCCTCGATCCTGCTTTCCGCTCCCTCCTTCACCATTCAGCCCTCGGTATTTTCCTCCCTGTTCTCATTTGATATGTGCCTGTTTTGCCTTTGTGTGTTTTGCATTTGTATTTAGTTAGTTAGATAGTAAGGTGTTTGGTTTTAGGGTTGTCGTGTTTTTACCTTCTTTCACTTGCTTGTTTTTGTTACTGGTGTTGGGTGTTTTGCAAGTGTGTAATTTTTATAATAAAATACATATTTTCACTTATCTGCATAGTCCTGATTCTTTTAGGTGCAGCCCATTGATCTGTTTCCCCTTGCTGAAGGCTTGCAAATCCTGACACTCCCAACCACCACATCAAGCTATATCTCAATTCTACAAAGTCATGCTAGAGCTGGACCCCACGCCTACCCCTAAATTCTTAACCTCTTGTGAAAAAGACTTACAACAACCTCTCATGGATGAACAGTGCACAACCATACTCAGACTTACACAAATTTCTTCCATTGCTTCCAAAACGGCTGAGGTCAATTATAAACGAATAACCATATGGCACCTTACACCAGCACGTCTAAATGAGATCTTCCCAAACGTTTCTACTCTATGTTGGAGAGGTTGTGGAGAGCAGGTCACACATGCCCACATATGGTGGCAATGCCCGCTCATACGGCCATACTGGTCCAATGTCTTACATTGGATTGAGAAAATCCAAGGCTGTCTGGTTCTAACCAGTGGACAGTGTTGTTTCATTGTACAGACAAACCAACAGGCCGATATAAACATTCTATTACTCCTCATCTCTTCAACGCAGCAAAGGTAATAATCCCCCACTATTGGAAAATGGCAACAATCCCCTCTATGCAGCTCTGGCTGCAGGAAGTGGACTGAATTTACCAAATGGAAGACCTTACATACAACCTAAGAGATAAACCACAAATCTCGAGTAAGATATGGGCCTACTGGTTCGCCTTTAAATATACTTTGGCGTATGGTGACCTTATCTGACAATAAATGCACATATGTTTGATATATCAATATGCAGGGAGTGCGGCTTGGGTCTCTTGACTGTGCAGCGGGTGCATCACCCCCCCCCAACCCCTTTGTGCTTTTCTCTAACTTCAGTCTTCTCTGTGCTGTCTGCTAGTTTTCTCCTTTCTCTGACTAGATCTTTCCCTCTTTACTTTATTGTATATTAGTACTATGCAAAGGATATGTCTTCAATGCATATGTTGGATGTGGACCTTTATACTTATGAAGGAACTACAGTTCACAAAATCATGCCCAATCTCAAATTTACTATGTCACCTATGTCACCATGGTATACCTTAAATTTCTGATGTATATCCTCTGTTAACCCGTAAAATATAAATAAAAAAGTATTAAACTAAATATAGTGCCTGGGGGGTCCCCTTAGTGTGCCTGAAAAGTGGCGCATCTGTGCTTTATATAGAACCTGCTGCAGCAAAATTTAGTTTAAAAATGTTAAATTGATTTTCCCTGCAAGCTTTCTTTATTTTGTAAACAACAGCTTGCAGAGCCAGTCTGTATGATGAGGCCACAATTTAGTGCACTCAGAACAAGATTATAGATTTTTTGGGATAAATTCTGGTGTTTCTTTCACAGATTAAAATAACAAAATGTTGCACCACAGTGAACTAGCCTTATGTGAATAAGCCAAATTATAGTACATTCAGGCCAAGATTAACTATTTATTTAGATAAAATCTGGTGTGTCTTTCACAGACTTTGGATAGAAGTAATAGGTGCGGAAAAATTGGGATTTGGGTGTTGGTGGTGCCTTCATAACGTAACCCTATAGAGGTACACTTGATGAAATCAGGAATTGGCCTTGCTGTAAAAAAAATTAAATTTAATGGCCCGGTCAAACAGGTGTGGAAAAATTTGTCTTTGGATGTTGGTGGTGCCTTTACACCATAACCCTATAGAGCAGTGGTTCTCAACTCCTGTTCTCAGGACCCACCAACAGGCCAGATTTTAAGTATTACCTTGGGGAGATGCAGACTAGAATACTGCAATCACTGAGCAGCAAATGATATCACCTGTGATGCACTTCAGTTATCCTGCAAACCTGGCCTGTTAGTGGGTCCCGAAGACAGGAGTTGAGAACCACTGTTATAGAGGTACTCTTGATGAAAGCTAGAATTGGCCTTGCTGTAAAAAATGTAAATTTGATGCACCTGTCAAACAGGTGTGGAAAAATTGGTCCCTGGATTTTAATTGTGCCCATGCAACCTATACCCAAAAATTGCTTCAACATAAAATCAACACCTGGCAAAGACATGGTCTTAAAGAATTCGCCCTACTCTGTAACTTGGACACGGGGAAAATTTTCCCCTTCACGGACATATTCCCTACTGAAATCACACTTACTTCATTACTGGCAGTGTGCAACTTACATCCAATCATCTTGCAGAGATTGAACCAAAAGATTAAAAAAATCTATAACCGACAGCCTACTCGTAGCTGGAACGTACAAAATCTCGGATATTTACAAACCTTTACTACTCAATGCAACTCCTCCCTTTTCTTCCACATCGGCAGTGAATTGGAGCAAAGACTTCCAAGACCTGGATTTAATGGACAAAATTCTCCACAGATATAACAAAATCTTAAGGTTGATTCCTTGCGAATATTGGAGAGAAACCCAAATGAAAATTATACATCGTGCTCACATACCTTTTCCTTTGGATAAACATCATACCAATTCTAATTCCTACCCCCACTGCCAACAATTGAAAGCCTCTCTGTTGCATTTATTTTGGTCCTGCTCGTACATATCTTCCTTTTGGGATAAAACTTTTGCCTTCATTCAAGGAATTACACTGCTACGCATCTCCAAAGAACCTTTCCATTTAATTTTTGGCTAAACAAACAGTTGCTAATGCGGTCATCCAACACCAAACACCCACACAAAGATTGGATCCTGCTTTGCCTCTTTGCGGCCCATAGAGTGATTCTCAAAAATTGGACTTCCTTATCTTGTCCAAATACAAACCAAGTCAGTCAAGAGCTACTATCACAACTACACAAAGAGAAAATCATGACGGACTTCACTCATCCAACCACCAAAGAGCGTTTCTTCTAACGATGGGGGACCTTTCTGGCTTCCACAGGAGGCATCTCTCCACTGCCTCTCCCCCCTTCCTAGCCACTTTTCAACTTCTTCTGATCTCATATCCATAAAAATCCTCCACACATCCTCCATAGACCGATATCGAACGATTCATCTGACAATCTCTAGCACCACTCTGAAGACTTCAGAAACCTGCTTACATGGAAGAGACAATTCTCCTGAGTGTTGATTTATGAGTAGCCATTGCAGAACCCCCCCCCTCCTCTCCCCCATCTCTATCCCCCCACACTTCCCCTGTTAGAAGATCCATCCAACTTCTATTTGTTATATGGTTAAATGTATATGTTTATCTAACATTGTTTTGTGCAACACAAAAAGCTATTTCAGGCTATTAGGGAACTTTCTCTTAAGGCCTTCTTTAAAACTTTGTATGCTGAAATCTCTAATAAAACCTTTTGAAAAAAAAATCAACACCCACAAAGCTAGGCAGCCTAGACAGTCTTGCAGAGATTCAAGTTTCCAATAACACTTAATAAGTGACATCAGCATCGCATCAGGGGCTTGATAGTTGCTGCTAATCCAGGACTGATTCATTTTGACAAATGTCAGTCGGTCAATAGAGTCTGTGGACAGACACGCTCTTTTATCTGTCACAAAACCTCCGGCAGCACCGAAGGGCCACTCAGAAAGCATGCTGGATGCAGGGCAGCCCAGCAGCTCAATTGCATACTGGGCAAATTCTTGCCAGTGGCCTGTTCTCATGACCCAGAAACCCCTGCCCCTAGATAATCTTCCACCATATGATGCAGATACTGCCGATGGGATCTTGAAGCTGACAGCCCAAGGCGTTGAGGACAAAAAATAGTTTGAAACGCATCACTGAGGCAGCCCTCTTCTCCACCTCTCCTTTGACCAATAGAGGCCTCAGAACTAGCTTTTCCATGAGACTGTAACCTACCAGAGTTTGGAAAGGTATTACATAAAATCCTTTTTAAGGTGTCCTCAAGATATTTCATCCTGTGCTCCCTCTGCAAGGGCAGGATGAGTTGTGAAACTTTCCCCTTGTAACAGTGGTCAAGGAGGGTTGCCAACCAATAATGATCCTTCTCTTTGATACAACAAATTCTCTGGTCTTTTCGCAGGCTTTGAAGAATAAGGGAGCCCATGCACCGCAATTTTGTGGAGGCCTGAGATGCAGAGTACTATTCTGTTATTTTCTATTATATTCTAATCGATTTGTTCTATTCTATTCAAATTCAAATTTATTCTATTTGAATTTTGGAAAATGGCTATATTCTTTCTATTATAATAGATTCTATTTTTCCAAAAAAAAATTGATTCTCTTCCATCCGATTCTAGTCTATTCTATTCTTTTTTTTCTTTTCTATTCTTTTCTATTTTTTTTTGCTTATGTATTCAAATTCAAATTTATTCTATTTGAAATGTGACTTTCAGAAGATGGTTACATTCTATTCATTTCTATTCTATTCTTTTATTTTCTATTCTGTTCTGTTATACTCTAGTCTACTATATTATATTCGTTTATTTTCTGTTATATTCTTTTTTGCTATTCTATAATATTTTTTCTATTCTATTCCTTTATTTTCTATTCTACGTATTCTCTTTGGAAATTGGAAAACTATTCAAATTTGAATTTGAAAACGATTTTATTTTAAAACTTTTTGAATTTGAATTTAAAAACAGTTTGAATTAGAAAACTTTTCGAATTCGAATTTGAAACTATTCGTATTCGAAAACTATTCAAAATTGATTCGAAAACTATTTAAATCATTTCAAATTCGAATTTTGTCCACATTTTTTTCATTTATTTTGGATTTGTTTAACTTAGGTACTATTGCAATTTGGAAATTCTAATACATCTGAATTTCCAAAAAATTTAAATTTGTCTGAATTTCAATTCGGAGCGAAACAAACTGCACATGTCTTATACATACATTGTCATGGTTCACCATCCTTGTCATCTCTTCAAATGGTAACAGTACAGTGCATGCATGCTTTATCAGCAGCCATTGGTGTAGGGAAAAAATGCTGAGCTGCCCTGAGCCTGTACTTGTGCCATACTCACACTGGTACTTGTTGACGGCCCTCTGCTGCATGTGCAGCCACTGCAGCATTGCCAAAGTTGAGTTCCACCTGGTTTGCATGTCACAAAACAGGCGGTTTATGGGCAGGTGGAATTCACACTGAATTTAAGCCAACCAAACACTGGGTACCTGTTTAAGAAACTCTTCACCACCAAATTGAGGACATGGGCCAGGCATGGCACATGTGTCAACTTTCCCTGTCGAAGGGCGGACAGAAGGTTAGTGCTATTATCACACACCACCATTCCTGGCTGAAGTTGGCATGGTGTGAACCACCTGTGGGTCTACCCCTGCATAGCTAAAAGAATCTCTGCTGCGGTGTGACTCCTGTCTCCTAGACAGACCAACTGAAGCACTGCATGCCATCTTTTAGCCTGACTCAGTGAATAGCCCCTTGAATGCTTAGGGTTACTGGTGGTTCATAAGACAATTCAGGAGGAGGGGGTGGAGCTGACAGATCTCACATCATTACCACAAGCTGTATGGAGACATGGCAGCAAAGCACCTGCATCCTCCCTAGTTGCAAGCAGAGTTACCCAGTGTGCTGTGAAATAAATATATTATCCCTGATAATGCTTGCTGGACCATGTGTCAGCAGTAATGTGGACCTTGCCATTGACTGCCTTGCCCAACAATGCCAAAACATTACCTTCCACATGATGGTACACAGCTGGAATGACCTTACTTGAAAAGAAATAGCGACCGGGAGCCTGCCATTGTGGTACAGCACATTCTGCAAATTCACAGAAGGGGGCAGAATCCACCAGATGGAAAGACAGGAGTTGTAAAGCCAGCAATTTGAACAAGCTGGAATAGGCATGTGGGTGGCAGGGAGTAAGGAGAAGAATTGTGTCCCTTGTGTGTGGCTTTCAGGTGCTCTTGCCAATGGGGTGGGAGGATGACTTGTCAATAGAGTTGAGCGAACCTCTGGAAGTTCGGGTTCTGCTGGTCCGTCCGAACTTCGGGACAAAGTCCGGGTCCGGGTCCGGATGGAACCCGAACGATTGCACGGACAACGAACCCCATTGAAATCAATGGGGACCCGAACTTTTATGCACAAAA
>BLSH010092808.1:642087-652636 GCA_018402905.1 Glandirana rugosa
GTAGACACCGTTACAGGTGTATTGGTGAGTATGCACCTGCGATATAGAGCGATTGACGTGTGACCCGTTTACATCACCGCCCACCCGGACTCCGCATATCGTCAAACCGCGTACAGGAAGGCGGTGACTCCTAACGTCCCGTAAAGAGAAACGGAGGACAACGGAGGAGGAGGATGAGGCGAAGGAGGAGGAGATGGTAGAGGAGTAGGCGAGTCGCATTGTGGAAGTGGTGGTTGAAGTCGTGTAGGTCCCCCTTGCTGTCGTCCGACAAGATTTTGACTATACAAACCCCCTATTTGGGGTGCGCCAAACTGCTATACGCCTCAGGCCCACCCGCCACTACATTTGCCCAGTGTGCAGTTAGCGAGATATAGCGTCCACGTATGAGTGGTTATGTGGACATTGCCACAGATGGCGTTGCACAGTGCACACTTGATCTTGTCCCCGGCTTGTTTGTGCAGCGAAAGGATGGCTCGTCTGGAAAAGTAGTGGCGGATGGGAACCATATACTGTGGGACAGCCACCGCCATCAGGTTTTTAAAACTGTCTGTGTCCACCAGACGGAATGACAGCATTTCAAAGGCCAGGAATTTTGAAATGCTGGCATTCAGGGCCAGGGATCGCAAGTGGGAAGGGGGGTACTTCCTCTTTCTCTCCAGTGTTTGGGAGATGGACAGCTGTAAGCTTCCATGGGACCATGGTGTGGAAATGCTTGGGAACAGTGGCGGACATGGTGGCGTTGCTGTCACATGTCTGTTTGCTGGGTGGCAGGTGACACTGGCACTGTAGAGGTGGAGGAAGAGGCCGACGCAGCAGCAGAAGAGGAAGCAGGAGGAGCCCGAGATCTTTCTTGGATTTTGAGGTGCTTATTCCACTGTAGCTCGTGCTTTGCATGTAGATGCCTGGTCATGCAGGTTGTGCTTAGGTTTAGAACATTTATGCCTCGCTTCAGGCTCCCATTGCACAGCGTGCAAACCACTCGTGTCTTGTCGTCAGCACATTGTCTGAAGAACTGCCAAACCAAGGATTTCCTTTGAGCTGCCTTTGGTGTGCTAGGTCCCTGGGTGCGGTGGGTAGTAGCAGGCGTACTGTCTAGGGGACGATCGCTCCGCTTTTGCAACCTGCTTCCTCTTTTGCTGTGCTGGTGCCTCTGTGCGACCACCACCTCTTCCTCCAAACTGCACACGTCACTCGTATGACTTTCATTCCATGTGGGGTCTAGGACCTCATCATCCTCCACATCATCTTCCACCCACTCTTCACCACTGCCCTCCTTGTCCGTCTGCACACTGTAGAAAGCTGCAGCAGTTTCGGCATCATTAGAGACGTGCTGCGGTGGTGTTTCCATGTCCTCATCCTGAAACAGAAGTGGTTGGGCATCGGTGCACTCAATGTCTTCCCCTTCTGGGGCAGAGCTATGTGGATGGCCCACGGAATGCACACCAGCAGAGTCATCAAAAAGCATAAGAGACTGCTGCATGACTTGGGACTCAGACTGCTTGGCTGATTTACAAGGGGCTGAGTTGAAAGACAGATGGCCATGGGGTTCAGGTGCAACTCTGAGCTCTCAGCAAGGGACCGGGTGGGAGACAATGTGAAGGAACTGGAGGCATTGTCTGCCACCCAATCTACTATCGCCTGTACTTGTTCTGGCCTCACCATTTGTTGAGCGGCATTCGGGCCTACCATATAACGTTGAAGGTTCTGCCGGCTACTCACACCAGAGGAAGGCGTTTCACTTGTGCGTGTAGCTGGCACAGATCGACCACATCCTCTCCTTGCAACAGGAGCTTCACCAACACCACCAACACCAGCAGCAACAGCAGCACCACGACCACGTCCCTTATTTGACGCTCTTCTCATTCTGGACGCAAATGTACTATTTAGCACAAATTTATATTATTTTTCATAACGCTAATCTGTCCCTCACACCAGCAGCAGGAACCTCTCCCTAGTCCCTACACCAGTATGAGATGATTTTATAACGGTAATCTGTCCCTCACACCAGCAGCATGAACCTCTCCCTATACCAGTATGAGATGATTTTATAACGGTAATCTGTCCCTCACACCAACAGCAGGAACCTCTCCCTACACCAGTATGAGATGATTTTATAATGGTAATCCTCCCTCACACCAGCAGCAGGAATCTCTCCCTATACTAGTATGAGATGATTTTATAACTGTAATCTGTCCCTCACACCAGCAGCATGAACCTCTCCCTATACCAGTATGAGATGTTTTTATAACGGTAATCTGTCCCTCACACCAGCAGCATGAACCTCTCCCTATACCAGTATGAGATGATTTTATAACTGTAATCTGTTCTCACACCAGCAGCAGGAACCTCTCCCTACATCAGTATGAGATGATTTTATAACGGTAATCTGTCGTTCACACCAGCAGCAGGAACCTCTCCCTACACCAGTATGAGATTATTTTATAACGGTAATCTGTCCCTCACACCAGCAGCATGAACCTCTCTCTATACCAGTATGAGATGATTTTATTACGCTAATCTGTCCCTCACACCAGCAGCAGGAACCTCTCCCTACACCAGTATGAGACAATTTTATAACGGTAATCTGTCCCTCACAGCAGCAGCAGGAACTTCTCCCTATACTAGTATGAGATGATTTTATAACTGTAATCTGTCCCTCACATCAGCAGCATGAACCTCTCCCAAAACCAGTATGAGATGATTTTATAACGGCAATCTGTCCCTCACACCAGCAGCATGAACATCTCCCTATACCAGTATGAGATGATTTTATAACAGTAATCTGTCCCTCTGTCACGAGCAGCGCATCCTGGTACGAACGTGTCAGCCCATCCCGGTACGAACGAATCAGCACGTTCCGGTACGAACGTACGGAAGGATTTCGCATGAGCGCATGCAACGGGACGAGATGGCGCATGTGCATGCGCAATGGACACGCATGCAGCGCCCAATAGGATCCCTTGAGGTCCTATAAAAGGCTGCTCATTTTGCCTCTTAGTTGCTGGAACGTCTTCAGCTCTCCTGAGTTCCTGAACCTGTATTCCTGTTATTCCTCTTGACCCCTGTTGTGACCCGTCTTGGCTCTTGGACTTCCCCTTGGCTCTCTCCTGTGTTGACCTTCGGCTTGCTCCTGGACTTCTCTCTGTCTGGTTCCCGGTTTTGATCCTTGGCTTGCCTAACGGACTTGTTACCTACATGATTCCTGGGGTTTGACCCCCGGCCTAGCTTTCGGACCTGCCTTCTCCTCCCTGCCTGCAACTGAGTGACAGCCAGTATTTGGGATTGTTCCTGCTCATCCTGATTGGACTAGCTGACCTCCTGCTTAAGCTGATTCCAGCCCTGCCTCCAGAAGTGGGCCTCTGCCTAGCCTCCACCTGCTATCGGGGTCCTGCTGCTTCTTCCAGTCTACAAGCCACCCAGCATACTTCATCCATCTGCTCTGGTGACCCGTGCTTCTTTATGCACCGTACCTTCTGTCTCAAACTCAGAGGTACGCTGCGTTTTGTCGCAAGGGGAGCCTCTCTCGGCATCTCAGCCTCGGATCAGGTACATGACAGTACGATCCAGCCATGTCAGAGGCTGACAGAGATGGCTCTCCCTTGGACGATTTATGCCAGCAAGTCACAGCTCTCACTCAGGCCATCCAGAGACTTCAGGAAGGATACTTCCAACTAGAGGGTCGCCTACAACACCTCTCGGCATCCTCCACTCCTACAGATGTTGGGTCACCATCCACCAGTTCAGCAAGCGCCTCTTCTGCTCCCGATCGGACCACTTCCGCTTCGGCCATGATGATTCCACCTCCAGAATCCAGAGTGCCTACGCCTGAACACTTTGCTGGGGATCGCAAGAAATTCAAAGCCTTCAAAAACGCCAGCTTGTTGTATCTAGCCCTCCAGCCCAGAACCTTTGCCACAGATACTCTGAAAGTGGGATTCATCATTTTCTTGCTTATTGATGAACCCCGGGCCCACCACCTGTTAGAGTAAAAGAGTCCACTTCTCAACTCTGTGGATGCCTTCTTTGAAGCCATGAGTCAACTCTATGACGACCTCCAACGTTCTGCCACAGCTGAAGCTACCCTGCATAACCTCCTCCAGGGGAAGCGTCCAGTGGAGGATTATTTACGGAAATGGGCTGCTGACACTAACTGGAATGAGGCTGCCCTCAAGTACAAGTAAAGATGAACTAGCCTGAGTAGAACCACCCGCTACCCTCGAAGGCCTAATCCAGTTAGCCTTTATGTTGGAGAGACGCCTGCGGGAGCCGCAGAATGTGGTCAGAATGCCTACGAACCTCTCCATCTACCTGGATGCTGCCCAGAATCCCACCGGCTCACGCTCCACCTCCTACTCCACCTCCTACGGTCCAACTTAAAGGCTAACTGGATTAGACCTTCGAGGGTAGTGGGTGGTTCTACTCGGGCTAGTTCATCTTTAAGAGTCTCTGATAAGCCTACTGGTACTTGAGGGCAGTCTCATTCCAGTTAGTGTCAGCAGTACACCACCAGAAGGAGAACCTATGCAGCTAGGCCTGGACCGGCCCTCTCTCTCTATGGATGAAAGACAATGCCAGCGACAGTTCAATTTGTGCCTGTACTGCGGTGGAACCAGTCATTATCTCTGCAACTGCCCCATTCGGCCTAGTAAGTCTCGGCCCTTTCCTGCTGTGAACTTTCAAGTTGCTGGTCCCTCCATTTCTCACATTATTCTCCCTGTCTCCTTACAGGTGGTGGGAGAGGAGGTCCGGCTGCTAGCAATAGTTGATTCTGGAGCCTGCAGCTGCTTTCTGGATGGGGCCCTGGCCAAGAGACTTTGTTTACCCCTCCAGAATAAGAAGAACAGCCTGCAGATACATCTGGCCGATGGCTCTCTACCCTGCTCAGGGCCGGTTATGCAAGAAACTCAGCCTATTCTTACCACCACAGACTCTGGTCATCGGGAGTACCTCCATTTTGACTTAATTTGCTTTAATTTGACTTAATTTGTGCCTGTACTGCGGTGGAACCAGTCATTATCTCTGCAACTGCCCCATTCGGCCTAGTAAGTCTCGGCCCTTTCCTGCTGTGAACTTTCAAGTTGCTGGTCCCTCCATTTCTCACATTATTCTCCCTGTCTCCTTACAGGTGGTGGGAGAGGAGGTCCGGCTGCTAGCAATAGTTGATTCTGGAGCCTGCAGCTGCTTTCTGGATGGGGCCCTGGCCAAGAGACTTTGTTTACCCCTCCAGAATAAGAAGAACAGCCTGCAGATACATCTGGCCGATGGCTCTCTACCCTGCTCAGGGCCGGTTATGCAAGAAACTCAGCCTATTCTTACCACCACAGACTCTGGTCATCGGGAGTACCTCCATTTTGACTTAATTTGCTTTAATTTGACTTAATTTGTGCCTGTACTGCGGTGGAACCAGTCATTATCTCTGCAACTGCCCCATTCGGCCTAGTAAGTCTCGGCCCTTTCCTGCTGTGAACTTTCAAGTTGCTGGTCCCTCCATTTCTCACATTATTCTCCCTGTCTCCTTACAGGTGGTGGGAGAGGAGGTCCGGCTGCTAGCAATAGTTGATTCTGGAGCCTGCAGCTGCTTTCTGGATGGGGCCCTGGCCAAGAGACTTTGTTTACCCCTCCAGAATAAGAAGAACAGCCTGCAGATACATCTGGCCGATGGCTCTCTACCCTGCTCAGGGCCGGTTATGCAAGAAACTCAGCCTATTCTTACCACCACAGACTCTGGTCATCGGGAGTACCTCCGTTTTGACTTAATTTGCTCCCCCATGTTTCCTGTCATTCTGGGACTTTCATGGCTACAAGCCCACAATCCCCAAGTAAACTGGAGTAATAAAGAAATAATTTTCTCCTCAGACTACTGTTCTCAGCATTGTTTGACTCTCACGAACAGACCCGTGACCTGTCTAGCTCTACAGTCTCAACCCAGTGAACACTCAACTGTTCCTTCAGTCTACCATGAATTCTCGGATGTGTTTGATAAGTAGGGGGCCGATACCTTAGCTCCACATAGGCCATACGATTGCCCAATTGAACTGTTGCCTGGAGCTGAGATCCCTTTTGGCTGGATATTCCCCTTGTTCGAAAATGAACTTGAGGCCTTACAGATCTACATAGACGAGAACCTAGAGAAAGGGTTCATCCGTCCATCTTCTTCTCCTGCTGGAGCAGGCATCTTCTTTGTAGAAAAGAAGGATGGAACCCTCAGACCCTGTGTGGACTATAGAGACTTGACCAAAATTACGATTAAGAATCGTTATCCTCTACCTCTGATCCCAGAGCTCTTGCAACACCTCCAAACTGCACAAATTTTTACCAAGTTAGATCTAAGGGGAGCATACAACCTCATCAGAATTCGGGAAGGTGATGAATGGAAGACAGCTTTCAGAACCCGATTTGGACACTATGAGTATCTGGTCATGCCTTTCGGGTTATGCAATGCACCTGCCACCTTCCAACACCTGGTGAATGACATTTTCTGAGAATTTGTGGACCATTTTGTAATTGTGTATCTGGACGATATTCTCATTTTCTCGCCACGTTGGTGAAAAGAGTTCTCACCACCCTCAGAAAGCATGGACTATATGTTAGGGCGGAGAAATGCGATTTTGAAAAGACCACCATACAGTTTCTGGGCTTTGTGATTTCCACCGGAGGTATAGCAATGGACCCTCAAAAGGTGAAAGCGATCCTGGAATGGCCAGCTCCATCTGAAAAAAAAGGAGTCCAGAGATTCATTGGTTTCGCCAACTTCTACTGTCTATTTGTGAAGGGTTTTTCGGCCATCATTGCGCCAATCACACAATTGACGCATAAGCAAGGACGGTTCCAGTGGTCTCCAGACGCCCAGAACGCTTTTGACAAACTCAAGGGCTTGTTCATCGCTGCACCTATACTACAACACCCTGATCCTTCACTCCCCTTTGTGCTAGTGGTTAACGCTTCTGAAGGCCCTCCTTCACCCTATAGCCTTTGCATCCCGTAAGATGAGTCCCTCTGAAAAGAACTACGATGTTGGTGTTGGAGTTATTAGCTATTAAGTTTGCTCTGGAAGAATGGAGGTACTTGCTGGAAGGGGCCAATCATCCCATCATGATCTTCACAGTTCATAAGAACCTTGAGTACCTCAGGACAGCCAAGCGGTTGAGGCCCCGACAAGCCCGGTGGGCGCTATTTTTCTCCAGGTTCAACTTTCACATCTCCTACAGACCAGGATCAAAGAATGGCAAAGCTGACGCCCTGTCCAGAAAGTTTCCAGAAACTCCCGAAGTTACAGAACCCGGAACAATCTTGTCAGCACAAAGTTTCCTGCTCATTCAACCTGATCTAAAAACAGCCATCAAGCAAGCCTCCGACCAATGTACAGAACCAGAAGTGCCATATTCAAGGAGACAGGAAGGGCTACTATGGTCTCAAGATAAAATATTTGTTCCCCAGCAAGTCCACTTCAATACCAGGCACTTAGAACACTTCCTGCCCAGACCAATTTTCACCTTTCGGTGCTGTTGTGATTTGAATGACAATTGCGCGGTCGTGCGACGCTGTACCCAAACAAACTTTTTATCATTTTGTTTCCACAAATAGAGCTTTCTTTTGATGGTATTTGATCACCCCTGCAGTTTTTTATTTTTTGCGCTATAAATAAAAAAGACCGAAAATTTTGAAAAAAAACAAACATTTTTCTTTGTTTCTGTCACAAAACTTTGTATAAAGTACATTTTCTCCTTCACTGATGGTCACTGATGTGGCTACACTGATGGGCACTGATGAGGCTAGACTGACAGGCACTGAGGAGGCAGTATAGATTGGCACTGATGAGGTGGCACTGATAAGGTTGCACTGATGATGGGGCACATATGCAGCACTGATGGGCGGCACTGATAAGCAACACTGATGGGCACTGATACGTGGCACTGATATGCGGCACTGATGGACACTCATAGGTGGCACTGATAGGTGGCACTGGGCACTGATGGGCACTGATAGGTGGCACTGCTGGGCACTGATAGGTGGCACTTTTAGGTGGCACGGGTGGGCACTGATAGGTGGCACAGGTGGGCACTGATAGGTGGCACAGGTGGGCACAGGTGGTCACTGATAGGTGGCACTGGTGGGCACTGGTGCATACAGCACTGTTAGGGATTGGACTGGCAGGCATCATATATAGGCACAGTGCCATCCCTACAGTGCACTATATTGCCCTTACCTGGTGGTCTAGTGGGGGCTCCCTGGTGGTCCTGGACAGCCTCCTCATTTCCTCCCTTGTGGTTCTGGGCGGTCTCCTCTTGGTGTCCGGGGAGGGGGCTCCCTGGTGGTCCTGGGCAGGCTCCCTGGTGGTCCAGTGGGGTGATACTGAGGGTGGCTGCGCTGATAAACGTTCAGCGCAGCCCCCCCTGTCAGACGAGCAGCCAATCGGCTCTACGCTGCTCTGGCTCTTCCTATTTACACTGTGATCAGCCATGATTGGTCATGGCTGATCACATGGTAAAAGGCTTCCACGGAAGCCTTTTACCTCGGTCGGTAATGCGGTGTGTCAGACTGACCCACGGCACCACCGATCGCCGCGATTATCCTGAGGACATTAATAGACGTCCAGTCAGGATAATGAACCACCCGCCCGGACGTCATTTGTTAATACGCCGGGCGGGAAGTGGTTAAGGAGACAGGAAGGGCTACTATGGTCCCAAGACTGTTCTCCAGCAAGTCAGACTGCAAGTCCTTCATACCTTTCATGACCACAAGCTGGCAGGCCACTTTGGTATACAAAAAACCCTGGAGCTGATATAACGTTCCTATTGGTGGCCTAAGTTGAGGCAAGACTGTAAAATTTACATCAACTCATTTACTGCGTGTCAGAGGAGCAAGGGGTCTAACTCCAAGTCTTGGGGTCTGTTAAGACCACTACCTATTCCCGCCCAACCTTGGAAAAAGATCTCCATGGACTTTATTGTGGATTTACCTCCTTCAGAAGGGTTCACTACCATCTTGGTAGCGGTGGATCGTCTCTCAAAGATGGCAAACTTCCTGCCCATGCTTGGCACACCATCTGCTTTGGACACAGCTAACATCTTTATTAAAGCAATCATCAGACTCCATGGAATACCCGATAATATTGTGTCTGATCAGGGGGGTCCAATTCACCTCCAGATTGTGGAAGGACTTATGCAGAACCTTGTCCATTGAAGTGTGCCTCTCCTCTGCTTACCATCCACAGAACAACGGTCAGACGGAGAGAGCCAACCAAACCTTGGAACAGTATCTTCATTTGCTTCTGTACCTTTTCTCAGGATGATTGGGTCTCAATACTTCCTTGTGCAGAATTTGCGTATATCAACTCTGTACATGCAGCCACTAACCAGTCTCCATTCTGGGCCAATTATGGGTTTCACCCTTCCTATTTGCCTAATGTAATTCCTGAAGCATCAGTGCCTGCAGTACAAGACCATATTGGATTCATCCAGACCAATTATCGCCAGCTTCAGGAGGCCATGCAACGAGCCCAGAATCTGTACAAAAAGAACCATGATAAGGGAAGAAGAGACAACCCTGCGTTCAAAGTAGGGGCAGCAGCAGGAACCTCTCCCTACACCAGTATGAGATGATTTTATAATGGTAATCTGTTCCTCACACCAGCAGCAGGAACCTCTCCCTATACCAATATGAGATGTTTTTTTTTTCTTTTTTTTTTTTTTCGTTTCAAATCTTTTTATTGAGAGAATTTTTCAAAAATACAGAGTGAGATGATTGTAAGAAACTAGAGGTCATTGTACTATAAAACTCATATTAAATACAGAGTATTGTATTGGCAAAAGGTTAACAAACATCAGTTAGTCAATGGACATCATGAAAATGAGAATAACTCCTTGTACTTGACAGGAAGATGCTACAGTCTATGAGAGGAGTAACAAAAATGCTAAGAGATAACCCCCAGGTAAGGGAGGTCTCGTCTACCCCCCGGTCACCCCAATTGGGAGCAAACTGTGACCGTGAGGCTAACCACCGACCAACCCCCCCGAACCACTCCCAACATGCATAGCTAAATAAAGCAATAACCTCTCCCCGAACTAAAGGAGCATGGATCGCCTGAACAGTCAGGACTAGAGTTGAGCAAACTTCTAGAAGTCCGGGTTCTGCTGGTTCGGCCGAACTTCGGGACAAAGTCCGGGTTCGGGTCCGGACAGAACCCGAACTTTGTCCCGGACCCCATTGAAATCAATGGAGACCCGGACTTTTAGGTACAAAAAATGTTGTAAAATAGTCCTGGAAGGTCCTAGAGGTCTGCAAAAGGAAGTAAATGTGGGTAAGGGTGGGACAAGTGACCTACAAAGAAATGGGGACAGGGAAATAACTTTAAATATTTAAAAAAAAATAAAAACATAAAAAATGCAAAAATGGAGATCATCTTCAAAATGGGTCTGAAAAGTATTAATTAACATTAGAGGTCATAGAACTGTTCTAAAATCATCTTCAAACTGTGTCAAAAAAGTATAAATAAGCCGGGAGTATCCATATCACTGTTCTGCAAAATGTGTGTATCACTTTAAATGAA
>BLSH010092850.1:0-12349 GCA_018402905.1 Glandirana rugosa
CATTTTTTTTTATTTGATATTAATTTATTTTCCCTATCCCCATTTTTTTGTAGGGCATACCCCCATTTTACTTCCTTTTGCAGCCCTCTAGCACTTGCCAGGACTTTGTTACAGCCATTTTTGTGCCAAAAAGTTCGGGTCCCCATTGACTTCAATGGGGTTCAGGTCTGGGATAAAGTTTGGGCAACGTTCGGTGCCGAACTCGGACTTTTTCCCAAAGTTCGTTCGGAACCTCCGAACCCGAAAATCCAGGTGTTCGCTCAACTCTAGTCCCAAGCCCACACTGTGTCTCCAAACAGATGGAATCTCTGCAGCACAGAGTCTACATTGTAGGTGTTTTTGGTCACTTCAGTGATTGCCTTAAGAAGTTAAGATCACTGGTACATGGCTCTGCTTGTATAAATGCACAGTAGTGTCACATGGCACAGCTCACTCCTCGAGGTTCTTAAGTTTTCTGCAAACAGACCTGAATCCCAATACTGACATAACTGAAATGGGCTCCTTCTCTACCTACTTATTGGCAATCCCCTTCTTTACATACCCAGTCCCCATCCCAGAGCTGCACATCTCCCCCCCAAATTAATAATATTGCCCAGGACTTCCGGTTCCGGCGCCGCATGTGAGGGAGCAGGGAACAGCGGCTCCTGGCATAAAAAAACGGCTGAAAACCTATCACCGGCCACCGAATATCCTCCTCGGACCGCACTTCGCACCCTCAAGAAGCCCGCTAAATGGATCGGTTCGTGACCCACGCGGTGAGTGGGGCGGCCGGTCAGTCTCGCACGAACGAATGAAGGTTCACCTAAAATGGCGGACGGAGCTACGAACACACTTGACTCGGCAAAGCCTACGTTGCCGGCGGAACAACAAGCCACATCTCAGGCACCAATCCCCCCTCCCTACCTGGATGGCCAACTAGAGGGCCTGGCCCAGGCCGTGCCAGCGCTTCTGACACCCTCCATAACGGCAGCCGTCGACTGAGCGGCGGCGGCGGGAATCGCCCAGCTTAGACAGGAACTGGGAGAACACACAAAGCGCTTAGGAGAGCTTGAGACCAGAATTTCCGACATAGAAGATGATGTACAATCCTCCTTCACGGACCACCAACAACTCAAGCAAACACAGCAATACATGCTTGATAAATTGGACGACCTTGAAAATCGCAGCAGGAGGAACAACCTCCGCATTATAGGCCTCCCAAATCCATTTGCAAGAGGCACTACAGGACATCTGCGCTATACGCATTCCAGCTGCTCTGGGCATTACAGTACATTGCACAGTGGAAAGAGCACACAGAATGGGAGCTCCATCGAACGAACGACGCACCCCCAAGACCAGTGATTGTACGCTACTTAAACTACGCGGACAAGTATAACATACTACGCTCCTTCCGCAACTCGAAATCCCTACAAATAGAGGGCCATAAACTCCTGATCCATGCAGATTATTCCCAGGAGGTCTCGAAAAAGAGAAAGGCCTTTCAACCCGCCTGTGCAATTCTTGTGGAGAAAAAAATCAAATTTACCTTGGCATTCCCGGCGCTATTAAAATTTACTGATCACAAAGGAGATTCCAAATCATTTTCTGACCCGGAGGAGGCGATTCAATTTCTCCAATCACACTTACAGATCCCCATGGACGTGACTGGGCTACGGCCCCCTCTACTTGCAGGAGACTCCAAGGAAAGAAGGAGCCCACGGAAAGACCCGGCGAAAAAGATGAGACTGGTGGACCTCGCAAATCGGGGCCCACGGCATTGAATCCTTGATCAAACTCGTTAACCGCTTCAGTCTACAAAGAACTAGCATACCCATTCAACCGCGCTTGGAATAAGAGACTGGCGAATAGCTACCTGGCACCCGCACCATGTTTATCTTTTATTAGTTGGTAATGTATATCTTGTTGCACAGAGTTGTTTGACGTGCTCATGGTTTTCTTGAACCTCTGTTTACTCATATGAAGGTGGAACCTTTGGGCTCTACCAAGCCTTACCCTGGGCCAAGGCCTGTCCCCTCGTCCACCCCCCCCTCCCCCCACTCCTTTGTGGGGGGGTGGTGTGCGTGGCATGGAGGATCTGACCATACCCCTAGACACACAGGTCCTTAATCCTGGTGAGGGAAAAAGTCAGCATCTCTGGGCCTGTTCAACGCTGTTTGGTTAGAGGATATCACATGTGGAAAGAAGTGAAGTACAGTCTTGCCCTCATTGTAGCCCGTTGGTTGCTGAGGGTTCCCCCTACCCAGATCCAGACCCAACCCCGCTCTCCAAAATTCTATTCCCCGGTCATTCTTTTGCAGACTCAACACCTATATCCAAGGCAGACTCTAGAGATAATCTTCCATCCAAAACACCTACGCTCACTGATTCACATATTATCTTACGATCCCACCTAATAACATTACTAGAATGAAACTAGTTTCTTGGAACGTTAAAGGCCTTCGGTCCCCTAATAAGCGAATGGTCATCCTACGACACCTAAAGAGGCTAAAGGCAGATGTAGCGCTATTACAGGAAACCCACCTCCCTCAATCTGATTTTGAAAGGATGTGAAAATTATGGGTTGGACGGGTGATAGGATCCCCGACGGTGAAGGGTAAGGCAGGGGTTATCATCCTACTTCACAAGAACTTCCAAGGGGAAATAAAATCGACGCACTCTGACTCAGAGGGCAGATTAACATCAGTAGTCATACAATCGGGCCCAAGGTCCTGGGCCATAACAAACGTCTACGCCCCACTTCTCCTACTACCTCCTTCCTTCAAAAACTTACAGCGCATGCAGCTCCTTTCCTGCACATTCCCCATGTTATTGCAGGGGATTTCAACCAGGTGATAACCCCCTAGAAGACAGATCAACGGGGAAACCCAAGTCGCGCAGAAACTAGAGCCAGCCCCCCCCCCCACTCCACTAAAAAAATTTGTGGAAGGAGCAAACCGAACAGATTTTTGGCGTTTGGTCAATCCAGAGGCTAAGGAATTTACATTCTTTTCGCCTCCTCATGAATCTATGTCCCGCATAGACTACATCCTCCTGAATCCTCTCCTTCTACCTCTGGCCTTCTCACCACAAATAGAAACCATGGTCATCTCCGACCATTCCCCAGTGTCGGTGACATTTCCAGGCCTGAACCAACAGGCAAAACCCCCGATATGGCGCTTCCCTAGCTACCTCGCAAAAGACAAGACACTGCAGAAGATGTTAAGTGACACTTGGGAAGAATATTCCCAAACTAACAAGGAACATTTGACGAATCCCAACCTGTTTTGGGACGCAGGAAAGGCGGTGCTCAGAGGCAGGATAATATCTTATGCGTCGGGGTACAAAAAAACAAATCGCAAAAATTTTTTCGGAATCGAGTGCGGAGCTACGTAGGGCCCAACTGGAGCTATCCTCCAACAATACCTCAGACAACAGAGAAGTTTGGAAGCGCGCAAAAAGTCAATTCGACCATTGGGCGGAGGCACAGGAGCGCCTTCACAAATCAGAACAAGATTTGAGATTTCATAAATTTGGCAACAAGCCAGGCAAACTGCTAGCCGCACTATGTAAAGGCTTACACCCCCCCACTCACATCAAGGCACTAAAAACCAGAAACGGCACACTAGTCACAACACCCAAGGAAGTTAATCAGGTCCTTGAGCAATTCTACACCATCTTGTATGGGCCAGATCCAATTGATGAGGAAAAAGCAGCAGACTTTCTCACTAAGGTGTCCCTCCCTGTGATAGACCCCGAATCACTAGCCCAACTAAATACGCCAATCCTAGAACAGGAATTGCGCGAAGCCATAAAATCGCTCCCTGTAGGAAAGGCACCGGGACAAAATGGGTATATCCCAGAATTCTACAAGCTAAATGTAGACACACTAATCACACCACTCCTGGAAGTCTTCCAGAAAATACTTTAAGGGGGCCCCTACCTACCTTCAGGCTTTCAAGCCCACATAAAACTCATACATAAAAAAGGGAAAGACCATACGGACCCGGGGGCATATCGACCCATTTCCATACTCAACGTCGATTCTAAACTACTAGCGAACAGACTCGCGTCTATTATGCCCTCTATCATCCACCCGGCCCAAGCGGGATTCACCCAGGGCAGGTCCGCCACTTCCAATATACGCAAAGTGCTGATGGCACTGGAGAAAGCCAGAAACAGCCCCATGGAAGAGCCAGCGATCATAACGCTAGACGCCGAAAAGGCGTTTGATAACGTCAATTTCCACTGGCTAGACATGGTATTAATAAAATTGGGGTTTTCAGGCCCCTTTCTGCATCTGATACGACAGATGTACTCAGCTCCAAAGGCCATAGTCGTAGCTGCCGGCCTCCTCTCCAGTTCCATCAATTTATATAAGGGGACAAGACAGGGGTGCCCGTTATCCCCGTTTCTTTTCAACATGGCTATAGAGCCTCTTTCCCGTTTTCTGACCTCTCACTCAGAGCTACACGGATTCCAGGTGGGCCCCCAAGAGATTCACACAGCTTTATTTGTGGATGATATCCTAATCTTCATATCCAAACCCCAAGCAGATATACCCCTCATCAAAAATATTTTTGAGACCCTCAGATCCTGCTCAGGGCTTAAAATTAACTTTAGAAAAAAAGGAAGGCGCATGCACCTGGTGCATTACCAAAAATAATTTTATTAAAATAATAGCAAGAGAGGGTACTCACAAAGGTCAGGAGTTGGGAAGTAGTGGGTGCACAACCTGTGAAGACAGAGTAGAAGCTGACGCATTTCGGGGGTGCACCCCCTTCCTCAGAGCTTTGCTACCCCGGACTGTCAGACCCAAGGATATAGATGTTGTAAAAGTTACTGCACAGATGCTGCTGATTGTGTTAATTGGCCACTAATTGTGATTGCACAATTGTGATCAATCAGTTTGTCAATCATGAGCCAATAGTCACAAAATTCACAAAATTGCCTCATGGGTATGCCTAATTTGCAACTTTAGAAAATAATAATAATAATGTGTGAATCATTTTTAAAAACATTTTAGTACACAAGTAAACATATATAAAATAAAAATATATATAAAAAACGTATATAAAAAACATGGGCACATAGACTGATCACCAGAAACTAGGCACATGTACCCATGTTGAAAAGTGTGAGCCATACAGGATGAAGATGCAGTGATCAGTCTATGTGCCCATGTTTTTTATATACGTTTTTTATATACGTTTTTTATATACGTTTTTTATATATATTTTTATTTTATATATGTTTACTTGTGTACTAAAATGTTTTTAAAAATGATTCACACATTATTATTATTATTTTCTAAAGTTGCAAATTAGGCATACCCATGAGGCAATTTTGTGAATTTTGTGACTATTGGCTCATGATTGACAAACTGATTGATCACAATTGTGCAATCACAATTAGTGGCCAATTAACACAATCAGCAGCATCTGTGCAGTAACTTTTACAACATCTATATCCTTGGGTCTGACAGTCCGGGGTAGCAAAGCTCTGAGGAAGGGGGTGCGCCCCCGAAACGCGTCAGCTTCTACTCTGTCTGCACAGGTTGTGCACCCACTACTTCCCAACTCCTGACCTTTGTGAGTACCCTCTCTTGCTATCATTTTAATAAAATTATTTTTGGTAATGCACCAGGTGCGTGCGCCTTCCTTTTTTTCTCTTGTTTTCTAGTCACTTTCGGAACTCCCCGTCCGAGGAGGGCTGCATACACCAGTACATTCACCTTTGCCCAGTTGGTCGCTTGCCACACAAGAGGACTCACCAGCGCGGGATTTCTTACTTCTGTTTTAAAATTAACTTTGCGAAAAGCGAAATACTGCCCTTGCTACATTCTCGCACCCCAGATTGGGCTGCGCACACCACATTTGCGATCGCTAAGAACCATATCACCTATCTGGGCATCAATATTGAGAAGACACCGGCGTCCCTCTATAGCCTCAACATCACACCCACAATCCACAAAATCGTCTCAGAGCTAGATAATTGGGCAGCTCTCCCACTATCCTTTTTCGGGAGGTGTCACCTATACAGAATGTGTAGTTTCCCCAAACTATTATACCCACTACAAACACTACCACTCCTTATTAAACATAAAGACATTATTATACTACACAAAGCAATCACACGTTTTATATGGCAAGGACGAAAACCACTCATCGCTCTTAGAAAATTGTTCTCACCCAAGCACCAAGGGGGACTTAACCTCCCCAACATAAGGCTTTACAATTTCTCATGTCTGCTGAGAGCTGGGTTGGACTGGATATTACAAAATTCCACCTATTCAAACTATGAATTGGAGTCTCAACAGGCCTTTCCTCTCAATCTAGCAGCCATGCTACACTGCCGATTGAAGGACTTACCATCACACCTGAAAGACAACTCTTTGTTCAAAGACACAATTATAGCCTGGAGGGAAACCAATAAGCTACTGGGGTTAACCCCCTTTTACTCCAGGCACCTGCCGATCCAGGGTCACCCTATGTTCCCCCAAGTGAACCATCCCCACATTCGCAACACTTGGCCGGCAAAAGGACTGCATAACCTCGCTCAACTATTTGATGACTCTATGGGAAAGCCTTGGTCCATAGATAGGATATGCAATGACTACCACCCATCATGGCCTTTACATAAACCAAGCCATTAGCTTTGCCACAGGCCTATGCCCATCCAAGACTTCACGTAACATAATCTCTACCATAGACTTTCTAATCCATCATCACCGGTGCAGGATCTCAGACATCTACAAGCCTCTGCTGCAACAATCAGACCCACCAGGAAGCCCAAACTCTGCGAAAACATGGAACTCGGATCTGGGTTCCCAGGAGACGTACAACTACATCCTGAAAGGATTCAATACAACCTGCACCCACGTTCTCAACGAATTCTGGAAAGAACAACAGTATAAGATCTTACACCGGGCCTATGTGCCACACTGGCGACCAAAGGACCATTCCAAGGGCCCACAATGCCCCTTGTGTAGGGCCCCAAAACCATCGCTCTTCCACAGACTATGGGAATGCCCAGCCATTCAACATTTCTGGTCCATGGTGGAACTGTTGATAGCTAGAGTCACAGGCCTCTCACCACATGGGAATGTTTTTCGGATCCTTTGACCCATGGATGCAGCCTGCAGACAAAATAAATCTCAGTATTGCACGGTCGAACAAACCCTGGCTATCCTCTTGCTATATGGCAAGCAGGAGAGCGATATTGAGAAACTGGATCTCAACTATTCCCCCGACAATGAAAGATGTCTGTAAAGACCTGGAGAAACTCTACAACTTGGAGAAGCTAGACCTTTCCACCCCCGACCCACTTAAACTAGAATGGTTTGCCTCGAAATGGAGACACTGGTCTCCCACTTAGAGTTAAGGACTGAAACCAATAACCCCTAATATACTCTTTTTCAACCAGATGGTGGAAGAATCTAAATGTGATATCCAAACAAAGTTTGCCTAGTCTGAATTACAAATTGTGGTCCTTTATGTTTTTCTTATAGTAAATCTGTTTGTACCATAAGTTACGGTTTTGAATGGTATAATCTTCATGGAATGACCCCCCCCACCTACCTCCCTATCCCCCCCTCCTTCCTCCACCCGCAGCAGGTGAGAGGTCGGTTTTACCGCTTCTCGCTAGGAACCCGATAACTGCTGTAATCTCCACTCTACCAATTCCTCACAAGGGTCACTATCCCAGATCCCCCATTATATTTAAATCTTTCTACAGTGGAATTTAATTGCTTGTACCAATTGTTCATGGCTCTGTATCAAGCAATGTAAGACTTCAAAACAGCTTGTAACAACTGCAAATGTATGCTATTGCTATGTTATTGTTATGAGGTATGGAAAACCAATAACATATTTTGAAAAAAAAAAAAAATAATAATATTGCCCAACCAGCAGAATAAGATTTCCAGCAGGATTAAATACTTTCTTTGAGTGGCACCCTACCTTCTACCTCCGAAAGGATGTTAACTCTTACCCTACAGCAGGAATATAAATACATTATCACGTGACACCAGAACTGCTGACAAAGGGGTACCTTCAGGCCTCCTGTAGGGGGGCCCAGGCCCTTCACTTTAACAGGGGGGCCTGGCCAGCCGGCAGCTTCAAGTTTGCAGTAGTATACACAGGGCTTTTTTTCAGTGCTGGCTCTTTTCATTGCCGCTCAGTACTGTCACTTATAAACATGGAAACCGGGCTTCTGTATTTTTTTAAGTGACAGATCCTGTCCCAGGGGGCACACTCCTAATCCCCCCTGCTCTGCCTGCATATACAACAGAGGAGGGCCGGGGCAGTGCAGGGAGGGGTATGCACACAGCTCTAGCCTCAGCCACGCCTACAGCATCTCCAGAAGACGGCGCCAGTAGTCTGACCCCCTACTGTAAGTTGTACATTCTTTTCTGTGAGGGAGAGAAGCACTGTTTACTGGACAGGGAGGAGAGAAAAGGTCTGGAACAGGAGGAGAGGGGCACTCTGCACTGAGCAGGGAGGAGAGAAGAGCACTGTACTGTAAGGGAAAGGGGGCAGAATTTGGGGGGGGGGGCTCTTTACTGGGGATGGGGTTGTAAACTGGCCTGTACACAGCGCACTCCTGAACTCTGCAATCTGTGCATAGTGCACTCCTCAGTCCTGTACATAGCACACTCCCCAACTCTGCACTCTGTATGTAGTGGACTCATGAACATTGCACACTGTACACTGTGTACTCCTCAACTATGCACTCTGTATGTAGCACACTCCTGAATTCTGCACTTTGTAATAGCACACTCCTCAACTCTGAACTCTGTTAACAGCGCACTGCTCAAACCCTGTACTCCATGTGTAATGCACTCCTCAACTCTGCACTCTGTACATAGTGCACCCCTGAATTCTGGGGGGTGTTATTGATGATATTGATGGTGACTGGGGTGATGGGGGCATGGTAGAGTTCCTGCGCATATTTTCTGAAAAAAAAACCCCCCTGTAGCCTTAGGCCTCATTTTAACTTGTATTTGTAACTGCTCCCACTTCTACTGCCTGAACTTGAAGACAAAACTGCATTTTGTTTTGAGATGGGTCAGAGGAGGGGCCATGGGTTGGGTAAAGGGTGGGGTTGAAGAAGGCTTCATCAGGTAGGCTGTACATGGCCCCATAATTTCTCACAATAGCTCTGCATGACACTGCTGTGTGCTGCTGTAGTAATGTAAAGAGAAGTAATGAGCTCCATTATTATTTATTATTATTATACAGGATTTATATAGCACCAGCAGTTTGCACAGCGCTTTACAATATTAGGGCAGACAGTGCAATTACAATACAATTCGATAAAGGAGGAATCAGAGGGCCCTGCTTGTTAGAGCTTACAATCTACAAACCAGGGAAGCATGTGATGGGCCTGGTAGACAGGAAGAAAAATGCAATGTTAATGCAGTCTATGATGGTGGCAGTGTGATTGTGTGGAATATGGATGATGGATAGCCAAGAGTGGCATGCTGAACTATCAGAGAGTTGCGCTACATCATCTTTGGCGTATCAGTTTAGCTTAATAAGTTAGAATCACTGCCAATGTTAGTTGGAATAACGTATGGGTGTTGGCTAGCAACTTATTCAGCACATATAAGGTTTTGTATTATTTGATTCCGCAGATTGTATACTGGTACACATGCGTACCAAGCTGCCTGATATTTGAGCTGAGCAGTGGGCAATGCAAAGAGGCTCTAATTTCCAGGGTCCCACTGTGTCCACCATGACTAGCATTACTAGTTCATTTGGCAGATGTCATTGCTCTACACTCCTCACATTTCAACTAATGCAGACTTCCCCTTTGTCTGGTCTTGGATGCTTTGAAAGTATACTCACAGAGGCTGAGTTACTAAAGTAATTGAGAATCTTCACTGAGAAGAATTGTGTGAATATTCACTTCAATTGTCCAGTCATGTGAAAAGCAAATTCATGTTCCCTTTGAATACTCAAGTATGAGTGTATGCTGTTCAAATAACTGGATAATTGAAGTGGATAATTACACAATTTTGGGTGACGAGCCCCAACTTCTTTAGTAAATCAGCCGAATTATCTCTATTTTTAATATAGTTACAAAAGAGGAAATGGGCAGAAACAGTAGCAAGCATAGACGTCTGGCCAAAAGATTCCAAATGCCCCTTTCTTCAAAGGTTTCACATTTATAAAATGTGAATAAGGTATATAAAAACTTGATTACAGTATATCTTCCTCTGAAATAACCTACCAGAAATTCTATGTGGCTACTTGGGAATCAACTATTATGTCACCTTTTTGGGTTGTTTTTATACATAATACAAATATTCTTATATGAAGGATGTGCACCTATGACTATGATCCCTTCTTTTAATGTTGCCGACTCTACTAAAGTTACTGTCACGTATATAAACTTGTGTTATAAATATATCATTATGAATTAAAAAAGGATATTTTTTATGCATAAAGAATACTGACCACAGATGAGTAGAAATAAAATATAAAAATGATGTAACGTTTTAACACATTGTAAATATAACGAAATGCAATCTCTTTTTTTACTCATATGTAGTTATTGCACATCTGTATGCATGAAAATGGCCACACAGATTGTGTAAAACAACTAAAAAATATGGATTTGCTATTTATTTTTCTGTATTTGAGGGATGGTATAGCTTTAATAGCAAAGAAAAAAATGTCAGCAGCAGTAACAATAGAGGTAATAGTGTGCCTAGAATGTGGCAGTTTTTTACTCCTATCAAAATAATGTAGCTGTCTGACAAACATTACTTTTACCACGGGATTCATAGAGAGACTACTTTATAATCATTGCTTGTCTGGTCTCACAATGCTAGAAAATCCACCTCCTGCCTGGAAACTATCAATTTGCTTCTTATTTCATCATAAATCACACATAGTCTGGATAATGATTGGTCTGTCTCCTACATTAGTAAAAGGGAAATGTATCCATGGTGTTACTGTGAATTTACAGTAGAGTGAATCACAGTGGTCAAATTATTAGCTTGGCATTCACAGCTGCATTCTGTGTGTCATCATTGGTGATTAATTAGCCTGGCGTTCTTGTTTGTGATCATTCATCACTACCTGAGGAACACTTGTTTGGACAGAGATGGTTTGCTTAGATTTTCCATTTTGCACTGGTGAGAACTATTGCTTCAACAGCTAAAATAAAGGTTGTTTTTTTTCTTCCATTAGATGGACATCTTGATGCTAATTATCAAGGTTTTGAGAACATAAATATTTAAGATTTGAGATTAGTAATAGGTTAAATCACCAAAGATTTGATGGATCTTGTTCAAAATTCTGCAAATCTGAACTTAGAGGCAAATCCCTTTGAAGACTTTAGGGTAAATGTTATTGTTAATCTCTGACCATATTTTAAGGGCCAATAGGCAAACTACTGTCAAAAAGGCATAAGAAGAGAGGCACTGTCATGGTGAACATGTATCAATGCAAACAATAAACAATAAAAAAAAGGTAGAGAGTCCTTTCTTGCATCTTTGAGGGTAAAATACACACATTTTATGGGTAGATTGAGCGAAGACTGTGCGCTATGTATACAGTGAGCAGTTCATGTTCTATTTAAAGGCTAGCTCCACCTTTAAGACCATGTTATGTGTTACATCCATATTTACATATAACATGGCATCAAGCATCTATATATTTTTGGTCAAAAAAACTGTTTCCATTTTAGCCCATTGGTTACGCAAGGTCAATGACCTGTGCCTTATGGAAGAACTGATGCATCTAGTCAGAGGTTCTATTGACAAACACTCCACACTCCAAAATATGGGCCTTTTGGTTTGAGTTCAAGACTTTCACTCTGTACATTGATACTATTTCAGGTGCTTAGCCTATTGTTAGCATGATGGTTTATTTTTTCGTCTTAAGACACATGGTTGTTCAAGTGTTTGGCATTAGTCTCATTGCATCTGATCCCTTTTTTTCTTCCATTTCTCCTCGCCTTTCCTCTCCTTTCCCCCTTCCAAATAATAAAACTGCTCTCAGCCTTTAATGTTTTTATGAGCAACAGATTTGAGACATTAGCTTGCTATGTTGTGCAACTTGTATAGTTAATGCTTTCATGCTATACCTACGATGTCCTGATTATACACAATGTCTGCTATATTTTTGTTTATACTCTTCTGTGAGAGCCCTGTTTGATTGCATTTTGTATCTTTTTTTGTAACTTGGAATAAAAATTAATTCAACTAAAAAAAAAAAAATGGCATCAAGCAGTCCCCCCCAAAAAAATGACCACCCCTAACAACGTGCAGGGATTATTCTCTACTGCAGA
Source organism: Glandirana rugosa (assembly GCA_018402905.1). Taxonomy (NCBI): domain Eukaryota; kingdom Metazoa; phylum Chordata; class Amphibia; order Anura; family Ranidae; genus Glandirana; species Glandirana rugosa. The sequence continues at coordinate 12,280 of BLSH010092850.1, forward strand.
AGTTGTCAGATTTTAAATCGGTATGGCTGGGCCCACACAGCTGCATCATTCATTCATAGAGATCTGTGAA
>BLSH010092852.1:3971-15894 GCA_018402905.1 Glandirana rugosa
CTAATAAAAAGTTTGTAGTAACGGATGAGTATATCCCGGTCCAAGATCGACAACGACATTCCCTGTCTAATAACAAGTTTTTAGTATTCCTTACAGCAACAGCTGGAACCTGGCCCTATATGAGTAGGCAATGATGTTTGAAAAATAATCTGTCACTTAGAGCAACAGCTGGAACCTCTTCCCTTAGAACTAGGAGATGATTTTTGAACAATAATCTGTCACTTACAGCAACAGCTGGAACCTGGCCCTATAGGAGTAGGCAATGATTTTGGAACAAAAATCTGTCCCTTACAGCAACATCTGGAACCTGGCCCTATATGAGTAGGCAATAATGTTTGAAAAATAATCTGTCACTTACAGCAACAGCTGGAACCTCTCACTTTAGAACCAGGAGATGATTTTTGAATAACAATCTGTCCCTTAAAGCAACAGCTGGAACCTGGTGCTATAGGAGTAGGCGATGATTTTTGAACAATAATCTGTCCCTCTAAGCAACAGCTGGAACCTGGCCCTATAGGAGTAAGCCAAGATTTTTGAACAATAATCTGTCCCTTACAGCAACAGCTGGAACCTGGCCCTATAGGAGTAAGCGATGATTTTTGAACAATAATCTGACCCTCTAAGCAACAGTTGGAACCTGGCCCTATAGGTGTAAGTGATGATTTTTGAACAAAAATCTGTCCCTCTAAGCAACAGCTGGAACCTGGCCCTATAGGAGTAAGCGATGATTTTTGAACAATAATCTGTCCCTCTAAGCAACAGCTGGAACCTGGCCCTATAGGAGTAAGCGATGATTTTTGAACAATAATCTGTCCCTTACAGCAACAGCTGGAACCTGGCCCTATAGAAGTAAGCAATGATTTTTGAACAATAATCTGTCCCTTACAGCAACAGCTGGAACCTGGCCCTATAGGAGTAAGCGATGATTTTTGAACAATAATCTGTCACTTACAGCAACAGCTGGAACCTGGCCCTATAGGAGTAAGCGATGATTTTTGAACAATAATCTGTCCCTCTAAGCAACAGCTGGAATCTGACCCTATAGAACTAGTAGATGATTTTAGAACAATATAATCTGTCCCTATAAGCAGAAGCCTCTACCTAGAGCAGTCAGATCGTTCTGTAATGCAGGGTGAGATCTTCAATCCGTCACTCAAAGCAGCAGTATGAGAAATCTCTAATTAGGTCAGAATCAGATCATTGTGTAATGCAGGGTGAGAACTGCAATCTGTCCCTCAGAGCAGCAGTAGTAGTAATCTCTAATTAGTCCAGAATCAGATTGTCCTATAATGCAGGATGAGATGTTAAAATATCTGCAATCTGTCCCTCACAAAAACACTGGCAGCTTCCTCTCCCTTCACTAGTCAGAGTCTCAGAGAGCATGCGACATGCAGCACTGTGACTCCAGCTTATAAAGAGGCTGGGTCACATGATGCACTGGCCATTCACAGCCATGCCATTAGTAGGCATGACTGTGATGGCTTCTAAGGGCAAACCAGTGAAACGCTTGTTGATTGGTTGCCCTGCAGCTATGCAACATGCGTGATTCAACTACCAGAATCCAGAACCCGAACATTTTTTGAAATGTTTGGGTCCGGGTCCCCGACACCCCAAAGTTCGGTACGGACCCGAACTTTATAGTTCGGGTTCGCTCAACACTACTTATGAGCCGAATATTGAGTGTGTGATATAACCCCAAAACTTTCAACCCTGAGGTGGGTATTTCCACTCTAATGGGCCTGATATCTCTTTGTCCAATTTTTACTTTTTGGATATTGAAGCAGCTTTATACTTATTTTCACAGATTGCTGTTTTATTCTGAATCTTGGCCTATGGCCTCAATACCAGTCCATTTGGGAGCTGGGACTTTTGGATAGTGGTGTCGTGGCCCCGGGCCTAGGATATTGGTGAGTCAATTGTCCATATCTCAGAGATATTCTTCCTTGGGAATTTGCATTGGGGCTGGGGGTGGGACCCCTCTATCCGTCACATTTTATAACATATTTAAAAACTGTTCCCAGTCAGGTCATGCTGTCTGGGTTGAATATGTCATAGTTACATGTATTAATGATTGTTGATACACACTTATGTATGTAACATTTGTCTTTGTAGAAATATTGTTAAACTGAAGCCTTTCTGAAGAAGCGGATCCCCGCAAAACATGTAAAAGTATATGCTGGAACAGTCAGGATTCCCTGTGTGTGGTAAGAAATCAGACGCTCTATCATTAAACTTCAGCTCCGTATTTATGTGTTGTGATCTCTATGGCAGAGAGAGTTTTTAACATTGTTTTCTAAATAAAACAGTATATTTTTTTATAAATTCTGTGTTATATCCATTACGTAGAGTAAAAAGTCCATTTTTGCCTCACACAATAGTTTGTTTTGACATGCACCTTATTAATTGGGACGTTGGTACTTTCTTTATATGAATACTTGGTGGCTTTCCCCTTTATGTGTTTCAACCTACATATGAAATGGATGATCATTAGCATCTGATTGGTATAATTGTTTAACCATAAACCTGACTCTAATGCTACAAAATCTCTGACTTTGTGCAAGTGTAAGAATTGATGCTGGTTTGACAACCTCACCTAAAGCCCCCTTTGAATTTTGTAAATTGATAAAAACAAACAATTAAAATATATATTATTGAAAGCATTCTTACTTTACAGCATTTCATCACACCTGCCTAAAACGTTTGCACAATAATGAGTATTAATGGTATACTGTATATACTATGTACAGTAGGAAAAAACTTTTCAGCTGATTCACTTACATTTGTGTTATCTTGTTTGTGCTGTATAAACAGGCAAAGCAAAGTAGCGTCAGATAAGGACTTGAAAACTATTGTTGACATCCTGTAGGAGATGTTACTTGAACAGATCATTTGGCATACTTTCAAAACCCATTAACCTTAGTGGAGCAGTTAGGGATGCTGAAATGTTTTAGCTAAGCAAAACATACCTTGTAATAAAGGCCTCTGGTTGCTGTAATGGGCGGTTAATGTATAAATATGTCTAAGTGCTTTTCTCCAAAAGATGAGAAGTTCGCTATACCTTGTGTGCTCTGTTTTAAAGATCAAATTTAGTTCAGATTATGTTGTTGTAAGCAAAAATTGAGACTCATTTTGATTACAGCCTGAATCATAAGAGCAGGACAATATAATGAGGACGATTTATCATTAAAGCAAGCTATAGCGACAGTGGACTCTACATACCAAGTGACGCTGTTTAAATGAGGACTCTTATCCTGAAACTTCATTACCCTGTGCCTTGATTACCAAAATTGCAAATTGCTAAAAACCTCAAGGGTCACTTGTATCATGCTGATGTAAGTGTTTATTAAAAACATACCTAAGTAGCAAAAGCACTAAAGGGTCAGGAGGAAGGCTGGCTGGCGATGCTAATCCTTTAGAAGCATTGAAATATTTGCTGATAGTTACTTAGCCATTTACCTGGTGGTCTCACTACAGCTAGGTCTGCAGTTTGGATCCATTTAGAGCTTTATTCCCTATCTGCCAAACCAGACACTGCAACAGACTCTTAGCAAGGAGAAAAACTGAACTTCCTATCTCTTAATATAAGGAGGGTTTTACAGATTTGCAAACCCTTAGTGCAGACAACAAGCATTCTGTCAAAATACATCAATAGCCCAGTGCCAATTACAGCAGATATTACTTGCTGCCATAAATGGATGTTTTTAAACAATTTCAGAGAATATCAGTATGGCCTGAGAAATATAAAACAAGTTATTGCAAGAAATATTTAGGGCTGTTTTTATATAAAAATGGTAATTATTTCTTATTTTACAGCAATAAATGTGTGAGCCAAAATACTGTAGTTGCAGATGTCTCTTTTTTATATTTTTACTATCAGGTTCACTTAAATGTGAATATTTTATTCATGAGAATAGTGAACTTAAATAATGATTATAGGCAAATACATTTAGTCTATGTAGTCCAAGGTTCCAATGTTCATATAATGAAAGTACACTCTGCAGTACTTTACCCTGACTCTAATGCAGCCTATTTTATGACAGTTCTGTGTGTACAGTTCATCTGTCTAACGAGCAGGGCCCTCTGATTCCACCTGTATTGAATTGTTTGTAACTCCCCAATGCTGGCAGCACTCATGCAGCCCCACACCATGACACTCCCACCTCCATGCTTGACTGTAGGCAAGACACACTTGTTTTTGTACTCCTCACCTGGTTGTCGCAACACACGCGTTACACCATCTGAACCAAATAAATTTATCTTGGTCTCATCAGAGCACAGGACATGGTTCCAGCAATCCATGTCCTTAGTAAGCTTGTCTTCAGCAAACTGTTTGCGAGCTTTCTTGTTCATCTTCTTTAGAAGAGGCTTCCTTCTGGGACTACAGCCATGCAGACCAGTTTGATGCAGTGTGTGGCATATGGTCTGAGCACTGACAGGCTGACCCCCCCATCACTTCAACCTCTGCAGCAATGCTGGCAGCACTCATATGCCTATGTCCCAAAGACGACCTCTGGATGTGACGCTTAGCATGTGCACTCAACTTCTTTGGTCAACCATGGCGGGGCCTGTTTTGAGTGGAACCTGTCCAGTTAAACCGCTGTATGGTCTTGGCCACCGTGCTGCAGCTCAGTTGCAGGGTCTTTTTTTTTTCTTTCTTTTTCCACTTCAGAAGTACGCCGACCTGAGATTAATCAGTTTGAAAATCATAAACTGTCTCCAGTCGAGTCTTTCATCATTGTGGAATTTTTTATACATGTCAATACCTATCAGATCATCAGAAGATCTAGATAAAAGAACCGTATAGAATCTTGTTCTCTCTAGATATGAAGACTTCCTAAGTAGTCGTCATTATTAAGCTACTTTTCCCCAAATCCTCTCTCCCTCTCCTTCTTAATCCCTTTGCTTGTATCTATAAGCACCCCCCCACCCCTTCTCGTGAAAAGAGAACAAAAAAAAAGGGAATCCACTCTCCAGCTCCCCAAGCCGCCCCCCACCCCGACCCCCCACAATTTTAGCCCCCTTTCTCTAAATAGTGAATGAACTGGCTCCACGTAGCTACATATAAGTCCGCCCTATCCTTCCCCAGTAGAGTTAACTCTTCCATTTCTTGGATCTCGCATATCTTATCCATACATTGGGATTTAGTCGGTGCCTCCTCTTTTTTCCAAAAAACTGGAATACATGCTTTTGCAGCTATTAGTAAATGTTTTAATAATGAGTTTTTGTAATTTTTGATAGATAAATGCGTATCATGTAGTAGAAATGCGGCTGGCTTCATCCCAAGGGATATCCCTGTCAGATCCTGTACTCTCTCATTTACCATTTCCCAAAACCCTTTCAGCTTCCTACACTCCCAAAATATGTGGATCAGAGTGCCCTCGAATTCTTGGCAACGCCAACATCTATTCGAGGTAGAGGGAAATTTCTTGTGTAAGGCTGCAAGCGTCTGGTACCACCTTGTGAGCAGTTTATACCCCCCTTCCTGAAATATGCTGGCTACTGAGGCTTTATGTGCGAACAATAGAATTCTATCTCTTTGACTTTGTGTAAATTTATGCCCCAAATCTATTTCCCACTTTGTCAGGAATGGAAGGTCCTTTGAGATTGTGGCTGCTATTAGCAACGCGTAGGAAAAAGATAATAGGTGTCTCTCTGGTTCTCCCGATGTACAAGCTTGTTTGAATACTGTCTGAGCTCTTAATTCCACGTCTGTCCCCGCCATTACCTTAACAGCAGAACCTAGCTGGGCACAATGGAGGAAATCCAGCCTATCTTGGAACTCCCTTTTACAACTAGAGTGCCCCATAGGTCTGTTGTCTTGGCTAAAATGTAGGAGGCGGAAAAATCCCTGCCTCCTCAGCGAGTCAAACTGGCTGTCTTTAATGCCTGCTTGGAATCTTGGGTTTCCTATTATTGGGATAAGGGGACTTGGCGGGGGGGATATGTTTTTATGTCTGAAAAGTGGCCTCACCACTCTCAGTGTCGCCCCCACTAGGGGATGACGCCTTGCCACATCTGGTACATCCTCCCTCTCCAGCCACGGCAAACCCGACAGAGGTAGATCAACTGTTCCTTCCTCTACCTGAGCCCATTGTTTAGGGTTTTTCATGTGGTTACACCAATCTATGACTCTAGTTAAGTGTACTGCCTCATAATATTTTACTGGATCCGGGAGACCAATCCCCCCTTTCGGTTTTGGAAGCGCCAGTATAGTCCTACTCACTCGAGCCGGTTTGCCTGCCCAAATAAATTTTGAAAATCTCACTCTTAAGTCTTTTAGGAAACTCGCTGGTAGACTTATTGGTAAGGCTTGCATAAAATAGATCAAGCGGGGCATTATGTTCATCTTAATTACATTAGTCCGGCCAAACCAAGTGAGAGCCTCTTTGTCCCACTTAGCAAGGTCAGACTTAATTTGTCGCAAGAGTGGAGCAAAATTGAGATCAAAGATTTTACTCAATTTTGTAGGGATTTTAGTTCCTAGGTACTGTATGTGGGAATTTGACAGTTTACAACGGCAGGTTGCCTTTACTAACTCTGCCATTTTAGCTTCCATATTCAAGCTCAGCCCTTCCGATTTTGCGTGATTCACCTTATAGTTTGATAAATTGCTAAATTCATTAAGCTCCCTTAGTAGGGAGAGCATAGATTTTTTAGGGTTAGACAGAGCAAAAATCAAGTCATCCGCATAAGCGGCAACCTTATGTTCCAATCCTTTTATAGTTATACCACTTATCTCTGAGTTTGCACGAATTGTGCGTAGGAAGGGCTCCAGCGTAAGAATGAAAACCAAAGGAGACAGGGGGCAGCCCTGTCGCGTACCGTTTTGAATTTGAAAACCCTCTGAAAAACTATAATTTACCCTCACTCTAGCAGATGGTATCGAATATAGGGCCGAGATCCAGGTACCCCAATTCCCTTCGGAGAGACCTATGTGTTTTAAAGTAGCTTTTATGAAAGTCCAATCCACCCTATCAAATGCTTTCTCCGCATCTGCGGAGAAAAGCACTAGGGAAAGTTTTCTGCTGGTGGCTAGGTGAATTAAATTTACAACTCTTTGAACATTCTCTTTCCCCTCTCTCCCTCTGAGTAATCCCGCCTGGTCCTGGTGGATTAAAGAAGTCATATGTTTGTTCAGCCTGTCAGCTAAAATTTTTGTAAAGATTTTTAAATCTATATTTAATAGCGATATAGGTCGATAACTGGCACACTCTGTCGGGTCTTTCCCTTCTTTATGTATGACCACTATATTTGCCTTTAAGATATCTCTTAAGCATTGTTCTCCTGGCCTCAGGGTTTTGAATGCTTGAGCAAACCTTGCTGCTAGTTTCTCTGAGAAAGTTCTATAGTATGATAATGTGAACCCATCATCACCCGGGGGTTTTCCCTTTTCATTGACTCCGCTTCAGTGATTGGCTTATTTAAGTCCTCTATTATTTCTTTAGAGAGTGACAGCATTCCAGATTTTTTTATATATTGCCTAGCCAGATTATCTTTCTCCTCCTGCTTCTGAATACTGATGTTTTTTCCTATATTATATAGAGTAGCATAGTATTTTTTAAATTCCTGGGCTATTTCTCTAGAGGACTTCACCATTTCCTTCTTCTCTGTTCTAATTTGAGCTATGTGATTTCTCTCCCTCCTCCCTCGCAGTTCCTTGGCCAGCAATCTGCCTGCTTTATTTCCAAATTCATATATCTCTCTTCGATTTTTAATAATTTTTACTTTGGCTTTTGCGTTTAATATGGAAGCCAGCTTCTCCCTTGCTTGCTGCAATTTAGCTATTATTTGTTGATCCTGATGTTTCTTATGCTGTTTTTCTAGGGTGCGAATTTCCATTAGTAGTGTATCTAATTGTGCAGTGAGGAGTTTCTTACGCTGGGAGCCCAACCTAATTAGGACCCCTCGTATGACACATTTATGTGTCTCCCATAGGCACATATGGGATATCTCATCCCCCTCGTTTTCAAGGAAAAATTGGTCTAATTCCTGCGCTATCAAGTTTCTGTATGTCTCCTCACCTAGGATGCTTTCGTTCAATCTCCATTGCCACTTCCCCTCTTGGGCCCCTCCCACCGTTAGTGAACAAAATGTCGTGGCATGATCAGAAAGAGTAAAGGAGCCTATGCTTGCCGCCGAAAGTTGTGAAAGAATACTCTTTGAAATTAAGATATAATCTATTCTTGTATATGTTTTATGATAGTTGGAAAAGAATGTGTAATCTTTTTCATATGTATTCATGACTCTCCAGCTATCTACTAGCTGGAGGTCTTGAAGGAGTTGCTTACATTTACGAATTTTAGCATGAGAAATGTGGGAAGTTCCTCTTGATGTGTTTAGTAGAGGATCGAGAGCCAAGTTCAAATCCCCTCCCATTATTAAATGACCCTCTCTGTATTGTTCCACCATAAGCAGAAGTGCTTCTAAACATACATCTTGGTCATCATTAGGTAAATATATACTCGCTAAAGTGACTTTTTGTTCATAAAGGGTCCCCTGAACCAGAAGAAGGCATCCTTCTCTATCCTCTATTACCTTTTTTTCTTTCCACGGAATATTCTTTGAAATCAAAATCGATACTCCCCTTGCTTTTGAGTTATTTGAAGTACTATGGTAAGCATGAGGGAATCTACTATCTCCCAGTTTAATTCTTTTATTTTGTTTAAAGTGGGTTTCTTGAACGAAGGCGGTGTTGGTTTTTAATCTCCACAGTTCGCTCAGCAGTCTAGTCCTTTTCCTAAGGCTATTAAGCCCTTTCACATTATAGGATGCCAAGGTAACTCGCGGCTTGGTTAACTTCCCCCTAAGCGCAAAGGCCAGGGTGGGGCAGAGCCAGGTGGAGGGGAGAGGGAGGGAGACAAAAAGGGAGCAGAGAGAGAGGAGAAGAAAAAAAAACCCCACACAACTCCCCCCCCTACCCGCCCCTTCCCGGAAAATCACGAGTCCGGAGGCACTCTACGTGCATCCACTCTAAAAAAGAAAAAAAAAAAAAGGAAACACCTCAAGAATGTCAACAAAAATCTCCACTACGGAAGTGAGGTGTTTATAAGTGTAGGGGAAATTACCTATACGGCGGGGTCCCGAGCCCCCCTATCCCCAGCCAAAAGACTCTCCAACTCTATCCCCAGTTGGCCTATTTCTATTACTCTAACTGATCTATATTCTGACGTCTAACTACCAAACTTAGACTTATAGCCTATTAGATATAATGTTTCATCTAACCTAAGTGGTTTGTACATCGATCCAATTTGGGATCGTAACAGGCTCAGCCCCCAGAAACTGAAATATAATCGGGAGTTGATCCGGATGTTTTAGTACAATGTTGCGATCTTGCAGTGTTATGATTAACGCCAGAGGATAGCCCCATCGATAGGAAGCTCCGTGTTTCCTGATTATTTCCAGCAATGGTTTCAATAGGCGACGTCTGAATAAAGTTTGTTTGCATAGATCTGGGTATAGTTGTATCTCCACCCCTTCCATCATACACGGGCCGTGTTTCCAGGCGGCTCTTAGAATTGCATCCTTTATAGAGAAGAAGTGAACACTACACAGCACGTCTCTCGGGTCTGACTGAGAGGAATTGCGTGTCGATGGGACACGGTGTACTCGATCCATTTCAATTGCTGTATCTGGATCATTCTGTAGTAATGAGTTGAACATAGAGGTCACTGATTCTCGTAGGTGCTTCCCTGAGACAGTCTCCGGTATTCCCTGTAATTTTATATTGTTTCGTCTACTTCGATTTTCAGCTTCCTCCATCTTCATTTGTAACGATATTAATCGTTGATGATGGATCTCCAATTTGTTTTCAATCTTAACTACCTCTGATCCTGTTGCTGATTGTTGTTCTTCTAAAGTTTGGATCTGTTGACCAGCTTTGTCCACTTTTTCCTTCACTGACTCTATCTCCTGACGTAAGATTCCTGTGAAGTGAGTCATCATTTCCTGGATATCCGATTTTGTCGGTAATGCTTGTAAAAGCTGCTTAATGTTTACTACATCATCGTTATTAGAGATTGTAGAAATTTCTTCCCGATCGCTTTCCTCTTGTCGACCCGTCGTATGTGATACTGACGATGCATCCACCTTTGCTGGTGTATCCCATACTACGTTTGACCTGGCCTCTTTCGGTACCCCTGTGTCTGGGGCCGCTGCAGTCTCTCCAATAGACCCCTGGCAGCCTCTGCTCTCCCCTTGAGGTGCTGAGGTCAAGGGCTCTCGGCTCTCGTCTTCATCTCCTTGTTCCCCATCTCTATTCTTCTTATGCGCATTTTGCCCTTGTAGAGGTATATATTGATTACCCTGCTCAGTCTGACCACGGGGGGCTGCTTGCTGTGTATGCAGTGTAGGAGGTCCCATCTCCGCACTCTCCAGAATTCGTGGGGAGTGCGAGGGGTGAATGCTGGATGGATTGCTGGTGGGGTCACTGGGAGAGACTCTTTTATCCACCCAGTACCGTGTGATGTAAAGGTGGGGTTGTTGTTGTGGGAAGTCGCTTATGCCAGTCTTCTTACCATTTTTTCCTTTTTTGGACATGTATTGACCTTATACTTAATTAGAGATCTCGCTCTGACTGGAGGGAGGTGGTGGTTCCACTGACAGTATAGCTTTGCTAGGTGTGGGTTGGATAGAGGTTGGCTCGCCGATATTTGTTCATATAATCTATGAGACAATATTCCGTATATATATGCCGTGTGACCAAACTTAGTCCGATCTTAGTTTTTAAACTTAGTTTTTTTTTTACCCTCACATTCAAACCCCTCTGGATGTTGCTGATTAATTAAGTAAATAAGTAAATAGGTGATCTAGCACAGGGGAGCAGAACTGAGGATCTATTAATGTTTAGTTGTATTATAGAGGTGCAGGAGTGTAGTTCAAATCAGTGCTGGGGGAATTGAGATTGTGTCCCTTGTTATAGCCGCTCACAGCTAATTGTAATACGTAAGAGCCACCCTAGAATTTGATGCAGGGCGAAGGGGTTCACCAGCTAAAATCAGCTAGGACCTTGCTCACCCTCCCAGCCCTGACTTTCGTAGTAGTGGTTTATTATCAGCAACTATACACCCTTCTATATACACCTGTTCACACCTGTGTTTCTCCCCTGTATACCAATTTACTAGTTTATCTATATACCTGAGTATCTTCTGGCCCGCCTCTCTTCAGACCCTTTTCAGTGATCTTTGGCCTTAATTATCCTTATCAGCTTTTGAGCTTTTTTGAGCTTTTATCAACTTTTTGACTGACTTTTAGTTGGCCCTTTAATATCTCGGTCTCCCAGGGCTCTCCGGGCTCTCCAAGCTCTGCTTTCTGGCCGCTCTTCACTGGACATCTCTGGTACTGGTATAAAAAACAAGCTATATAGGGGGGGGGGGAGGAACCTACCCACCTTTTCCCACTCTACAGTTACTCCACAGTTACTCAACAATGGGATGAGTTTTTCCAAAATCACAAGTAGAATCACAAGCATAATCCCAAATAAGCATATATCACAATTAGTGTTGAGCGAACCCGGACTGTAACGTTCGGGTCCGTACCGAACTTTCGGGTGTCCGTGGCACGGACCCGGACCCGGACATTTCAAAAATCATTCGGGTTCGTACCGAAGATTCCCGTTTGGTCACTTTGCGAACAACTAACCGACGGGACGTCGAAGAGTTGTGCACCTCATTTTATCGTCTTAGGGCCTGGCTTGGGCTTACTAAAAACTTTACAGGCCCAGGCCCAGGCACGGTGCCTGTGGGCTTTCAAGCCATGCCTGGGCTTGCAATGTCAGGCCCAAGCGAGTTGTGATTAACACTATATACGAATAAACCCTAATACGAACACTAAGATGAACACTAAAACCTTTTTGAGTAGGGTAACAACTCATTGACACCTCATTGACATCTCACCCTTTTCCACCCATCCAAGGAGGGGGGGGGGG
>BLSH010092852.1:17321-29327 GCA_018402905.1 Glandirana rugosa
CACAACAGCAGCTGCAATAAACCCACATAAAACACTACCATGTTTTTTTGAATAGGCCTCAATACAAAAAAAAAAAAACATGTTGGCTACCTCCTCCTACTCCTCTACCACGCCACTTCCACCTACACTGCCACGGTCACGGCCTAGTCAACCTCTAAACTCCTACTCCACATCCACCCCCCTTCCCATTTTTTTTATTTGATTTTAATTTATTTTCCCTCTCCCCATTTTTTGTAGGGCACTTGCCCTAGTTTGAAGATGATTTTAGAACAGTTATATGGCTTCTACCGTTAATTAATACTTTTCAGACACAGTTTGAAGATGATCCACATTCACCTCAATTTTTGCATTTTTTATGTTTTTATTTTTTTTTAAATATTTAAAGTTATTTCCCTGTCCCCATTTTTTTGTAGGGCACTTGCCCTACCCTTACCCCCATTTTACTTCCTTTTGCAGCCCTCTGGGGCTTTCCAGGACTTTCCTACACCCATTTTTGTGCCTAAAAGTTCGGGTCCCCGTTGATTTCAATGGGGTTCGTTGTCCGCGCGATCGTTCGGGTTCCGTCCGGACCCGGACCCGGACTTTGTCCCGAAGTTCGGACGGACCAGCAGAACCCGAACGTCCAGGTGTTCGCTCAACTCTAATCACAATAAAGCATGAATGTGAGTGTAGAAGTAGAAGTAGATAATCACATCTAGTCACCTCTAGTCCTAGTAGCAAGCGACAAACGGCAAGCAGCAACAAGTGCAGTGATTAATGCGTTAAACAAGAGCTGTGACTGTAACTGTAATCGTAGCAGTGGCAATGCTGTGATCATAACAATAATAATAACAGAAGTGTAGAATTAATGGAGTAGGCTTAATGGTACCTTTAGTTGTCTCATTCAAAAACGAAACGTCTCTCTCACATCTCCCCTCTTACATCTCCTCTCTTCTCTTTACCTCCACCTCACCTCCTTACCTTCTCCCACAGCATTCACATACGCTCCCCATATACCCACATGTGTCTCACTCATGCTCTGATGTAGTGTCTTGACATTCAGATGTCAGCTTGCAGGCCACCTTCCCTACTTCCTTATGTTTCATGTACTCCCCAAGGCTGTAGCTTAGTGTCTGCCGCGCTCCTAATCCCCATGAGGGAAGTCTCCTCTCTTCACCAAGCCCGTGCGCGTGCCTCCTCTTGAGCAGCCGAGCACCTGAGCACCTGAGCCGCTGAGCGGTTGAGCTTTTTGCCAGTTGCCGTGCATGCTGTGATTGCCGTGAGTGCCGCAACCACTGCGAGCCTTCTCTCACTCCCGCACTTCGATCTCCCGATCTCCCGATCTCTTCAAGCTCTTCCAGCACTCCGGCTCTCTGGTCTCTGGTCCTCAACCCGAACACCAACCGCCAGACTTACCAGAGCGTCTGACCCGTCTGTTCCTCCTGAGGCTTAGTGCTTAAATGCTTAACAGTGCTTGTTAAGGACTTGTTAGGCTATGGGCTGCAGGCTACAGGCTACACCGCAGGAGCAGGAGAGTCGAGCTGGGAATCACGAGGCTCAGGACCCGAGCGTGATCTAATCCGCCATTGCTAGGCTCCTCCCTGGAAGAATACTCCTTACATACAGTTGCAGGGTCTTGGCAATCTTCTTATAGCCTAGGCAATCTTTATGTAGAGCAACAATTCTTTTTTTCAGATTCTAATAGAGTTCTTTGCCATGAGGTGCCATGTTGAGCTCCCAGTGACCAGTATGACAAAGTGAGAGTGATGACACCAAATTTCACACACCTGCTTCCCATTCACACCTGAGACCTTGCAACGCTAACGAGTCATATGACACCAGAGAGGGAAAATGGCTAATTGGGCCCAATTTGTACATTTTAACTTAGGGGTGTACTCACTTTTTTTGCCAGTGGTTTAGACATTAATGGCTGTGTGTTGAGTTATTTTGTGGGGACAGCAAATTTACACTGTTATACAAGATGTACACTCATTGCTTTACATTGTAGCAAAGTGTCATTTCTTCAGTGTTGTCACATGAAAAGTTTTAACAAAATATTTACTAAAATGTGAGGGGTGCACTCACTTTTGTGAGATACTGTAGATCACCCAGAAGGGAATTTTCTTTTCTCAACAAAAGTGGAGTTACGCTTTAAAGTACAGAACATTTTATTACTAAATGTATAGGAATAGGTGGGAGCAGAACATTTTTTTAACTCATCAAAATATTAAATTTTTTTTTTTTGGTTGGTTGCTTGATTATTTTTATTTACACTTGTAGATACATGCTACTCTTTAGGAGCATCTGTTTGTAACACCTGGTTAATTTTTTTTAATCCTATTCATTTACTAATGATTTACTATAATCCAATGAAAATTTGAAGGAAATCTATATGGGCCACCATTGTTCTCCTCTTCTTTTGAAAATTCTGGTCGCCTGGCTATCATGGTGACACTTTGGCTTCAGTTCTTTCTGATTGTTTGACCTACAGTACAATGATTACAGAGAACCCTTTAATGGGTTATTCTGAATCCTGCCAGATTACAGTGTCTTGGCTTCCAGTTTGTTGCCAAACTTTGGCATTGGCGTAGCCACTGGAACTTCTGACAATTCTGTGTGCCAAAGGAACAAATAATTGCTGTCTGCATCCTTGCTTTTGAAGATTCATGCCTCAAGTTTGTTTTGGTGTATTTCTAACAGAACACAGGTGGCATAGAAAACTTAACAAGTGTTTATAACAACTCCCGTCATTGTTCAAACCTAACAGTACCTTACCTGTTCCTAATACAGTCCTGATCAGTCCTGCTTAGCCCTCTGTACTAGTGTGAAAGCAATCAGGAACACTGTTGCTGGCTTACATTGGCTCTGATGATGGTAGCATTGGTGTGGTTAATGATCAGAACTTCTGGTTTCACTGGCTCTGGTGACTTTTTTGCTGGCTTACAATGGTTGGGTGACTCAGTGACTGGTGTGACAGTGATCAGTAACACTGTAACTGGTCTGAAGACACTGTACTGGTGTGGCTAATGACCAGATCAATACTATGGCTGGCTGCACTGGTCTGGTAACAATGTACTGGTTCATGGTGTTCAGGCACACTGTGGATAGATGCACTGGTCTGGTGATACTGTACTGGTATGTATAATGATTAGAGACACTGTGGCTTACTGTACTGGTATGTCTAGCAATTAGGGACTCTGTGGCTGACTGCACTGGTATGTCTAGCGAATAGGGACACTGTGGCTGGCTGCACTGGTCTGTAGGGATCAGCTGAGTGTTCAGTATGAACATAGTTTCGGAACAAATTCTCACTGTTTGAATGTTTATCAAATCCCCAAAAGTTATGGGCATTCTATTTGGACAAACAGGAAATCTTCCTGCTGTCATTGTTTGCTACTGAAGCTGTGTCACTGATGTTGACTGACCCATTCACTTTCTTTTTTATTTTTTAAAAAGTACTTGTCAAAACCTATGTGTATCTTTCTTTACACATTACATTTTTCTGTGAATAAGTACCCCTTACTCATTCACATAGGGTGGGGGTGCGGTATCTTTGTGTCCCCTTATTGTTAAAGGGAGCTTCTAGATTCCCATAAGCCATCTGCCTGCAGACCCCAACAACTACTGAGCGAAGGTTGTGGGTCCTTTTGTCCATGTCAACACAGGGACAAGGTTCTTTGCCAGGGGGGTTTCCCCCTTGCAAGGTACTCCATCATGTTGAAGACATTCAATTCTCCCCCCTTTCTTGGTTTGCAATGCTGCATGCTCAAATAAGGCCATGGTATAGATATTTTGGGAAACATCACACCCTTTTTTGTGTGGGAGTACTCCATTAAGGTCTAAATCAGACCCACATCTAGGATAAGGGTTTCATATAGATCAGGGGTCTCCAAACTTTCAAAACAAGGGTCCTGTTTACTACCCTTTAAACTTTAGGAGAGAAGGACTGGTGGCAAGTGGGAGTAGAAAATTTTCTGGCATCGTTGGGAGTAAATTATGCCATAGGTTAAGAGGTCAGTGGGAGTTCCCCATCTCTAGTGTCAGTGTGAGGCATAGCGCCTCAAGGGCCACATAAAGGCAAGATAAGGGCCACATCAGGCCTGCGGGCCACAGTTTGGAGGCCCTTGGTATAGATGAATGGAATCCCTACCTGTTTGTTTACAAACAGAATGATGTGGCTGGGAACTGTGAGTTTAAACACTTGTTTTTCTGTGTAAATGTCAGTGTTGCTGTAGCCAGTTATATAAATCATGCAGAAATATTTGTTTTTACTATCCCTATTAATTGATGTGTTCATAGCATATTTGACATTTGTTGTTGCTCATTTGCATTAACAAACCATAGCAGATAAGCAAGAAAATAAATCCACATATTTGAGCAAGGCATAGCAATGATGAAATGGTATCTGCCATTATTTGTATAGTAACAACAAATGATTTCTGAAAGAGCTGTATACTCTCTTATATACACATTATATTATAATGTAACAAAGGGAATCTTCCACCTAAAAAGTACAACAAAATGATCCTGCTGAAGGGTGATGATTATAGGATCATGCTGTTGTATTATATTTTTTATTTGGAACTATGGAAATCTGGTTGAATAGACTGAATAGACTACCTGCTGAAACAAAGCATTTTTAAATGATGATAAACCGTTTTTAAGGTCCAGGTGCAAGGAGATCAGGCTACAGTATTCCTATACTGTATAAGGTTTACTTGTCAATTCACTATCTAAAATTTAAATGAAAATTCTTTATTATGGTTTTACAGTTACACAGTAAAATATGACACGTTGTGTTCTGTAATTTGCTGTGACAGCATTATATATGGTTGACAACATTTCCAAAAGACTTAATTGTTACAAGCAGTGTTGTAAAATACACTGCTTGTTTGTTGGGACAGTGACAGCCTTATAAAATACAGACTGGAATATACATTTTAATGTACAGATGCAAAAAAATAAAGCCTTGTCAATGGCAATTGTGCTGTATGGAAAAATCAGAGGATTTATGGGCTTTGTGATGGGTGGTTTTCTTGACATTCAACGTTAAAATGCAATTTTCTTATCTTGCATGATTGGTATCTCGCCTTAATACATACATAAGAGCAGCATGTCAGTAAGAGCAGTCGTTCATGGAAATAAACCCTCTTTTATTTATGTACTCACAAGTGGGAGAATGGCTCATTCAAGATGCTGCTTGTTATTCAATCTCAAGGAGACCAGCACCCAACAAACTGTAATAAAACCGCAACAACTGAATGTAAACTGTCTCTGTGTTTGAGTAAATGCTGCTACTGGGATCTTTTTATCACTGGTTCTGTCACATTTATTAAAGCTTGGGAATTTATATAGTCAGGTAGCAGAAATAACCTCACTTTGAATGTACTAAATAGCAAAAAAATAGCTATATATATATGTGGGAAAGGAAGAATGCATGCCACTAGCACCATACGAGGGGCTTTAGTGTATATATACAGGTTACTAAAATAAATTGTGGAGCTGGCTCTACACTAACTACTTGGTAGTGATCAAAGTATTCAAAAACTGATTGCAATAATCAGGTAACATAGTAGGGAAAAACCTGAATAAAGAATGAAGCCAATTTCTCTACTGAATGTGAATATTAAAACATATGCCAAATTAATAGCAGGAAGGCTAAATGATATCATTCCTACCCTAATCAAGAACGACCAGATGGGCTTTGTGAGGGGGAGACAGTCCTCAGATGCACCCAGAAGAGTCCTAAATGTTATGCAATTTGCGGCGAGAACTCAAACATCTTCTCTGCTGCTCTCTGTAGATGCAGAGAAGGCATTCGATAGGATCCATTGGCAATATATGTCAGCGGTCCTACAGAAATTCGGGTTTCAAGGTCATATACTTAAGGCCATACTTGCTTTGTACTCACATCCCTCTGCACAGGTCTATACCTCAGGCCTCTTGTCAAAACTGTTTGTAATCTCCAATGGAACTTGCCAGGGATGCCCGTTATCGCCATACATATTCAATCTCATGATGGAGCCTCTTGCCGAATCTATTCGTTTCCATCCAGATATCTCAGGGTTTGAATTCCAACATCAAAAACACGTTATTAATTTATTTGTAGACGATGTTATCTTAACATTGACTAACCCCACCATTTCTCTCCCAAGAGCACATGAAATCCTTTTGGGGAAGTATCCTATTATAAAATCAACTGCCACAAATCCTTAATTCTAAACATAGGTATACCCATACACACCAAACAGCTATTGGAAAAAGCCACACCATATACTTGGTCAAACGAAGGCATACAATACCTGGGAATTACTCTGACCCAGACATCATTAAATCATTGGCTTCAATAAATATAAAATCACTCATTCCTCGTATTGATAATCAACTGAAAGATATAGCAAAAAAAGAAATATCCTGGATGGGGAGAGTAGCAGCGTACAAAATGATGATCCTCCCACAGATCATGTATCTGTTCAGAGCGCTACCCATAAACTTCCCATCAAAGTATATTCAATCCTTGACAAGTTCCATGTGGAGATTCATATGGGGGGGGAGGCAAGATGCCCGCGTAAGAACTTAATCAAAAATAAACTGTTGGGAGGTGCAGGGATACCAGACCTAACTGACTATCTATGGGCAACAAGATTAGACCAGATCAAATTCTGGTTTCAAAAAGAGAACCCCCCAGCGTGGGTTAATATTGAAAGGAGTAGGGCTCCCATAAAAAACCTTACAACACTGCTACTGGTAGACTCCTGGATACCTTGGCTGTCACATGAGCTTCCCCCCCTAATCCTCACTTCAATACAAGCTTGGAGATTGCTTCACAGCCAAAAATACCCTCTCAGGTATCTGAACAAAACCTCCCCATAGAAGCCTTAAAATCTTGTTAAAAATCAATACAAATTATTGAAAAAAAAATACAAGAATATATATCGGCCCAATTCATTAACCCGTATTTGTCTGCAGGAGAACATCACCCCTGTCTTAACCAATATGCTCACCCCCCCAGAATAAGAGGTGTGGACAGAATGATATTGTGTGAAGAAATCCCTGCATCTCAATAGGGAAGCAGATATCTTCGTGAGGTGAGCCTCCTGCAGACAAAGCACCCCTGCCCCATACGTGCTTGCTGTAGAAAAGATAGTGGCTCTTTTATTTGGGTCTCAAATCACCGGATATTCCAGGAGGATATAGTCAATTTTTTAACGTGCATATCATGATCCTTTATTAGTGCTATATTGTGTGTGGTTCAACTTATCAAAAAATATTTGTAGTGAACTTATTACTTTAATTTTTATCCTTTTTATCCTCTCCCCTGTGTTTCTCTTTCCTGTTCTTGAGGCCCCTTTAATGTAAAAGTAGCATCCCAAAAAGGGAACGAACAGTGCATCTTAAATCAAAAAACGGTTGCGCTAATATTAGGTAATAGGTTATGAACCTAATAAATATAGGGTTGATGTATTAGATAAGTAAATATGACATTACTAAATACACATCTCTGAAATGAACATTATATTATACGGCTCTTGGATTAATGTGGAGTGGCATTCACCATCTTCTACTAAGCCTAGAGCTGACCTTGCAACTCTTAATAAGCTATTCATTATACAGAAAACTGTTCATTTCAGAGATGTGTATTTAGTAATGTCATATTTACTTATCTAATACATTAACCCTATATTTATTAGGTTCATCATAACCTATTACCGAATATTAGCGCAACCTTTTTTTGATTTATCTGCATTTGGGGTACTAGGTTAGTACTGTTTAGGTTGCAGCTGGTTTGTACACGTTGGATATGGTTTAGCGCAGTATCTTTTTTCTTCTTCTGAACAGTGCATCTTGTTTGTCTTTTCTCCCACATCTAACCCTGTTAGCCAATCTTTGTGATACACTTATAATCAAATATCCTAACCAAAATGTGTTCATCATTTTCATGAATACTTCCCTAAGCCTTCCATTCCATCCATAATTGTTAACCTTCCTTCTTTTAACCCTTCTAGGTTTCCCTCGGGAGCTTCCTTAGCGACCATCCCACATGCACACCGTGATATCCATTAATCTTTTGAAAAACCCCTCCTCCCCCCTTCCCAAAAAGCAAGCCAAAAAAAAAGTAAGAAAAAAGTAAGAAAAAAGACAGAAAAAAAGAACATTAAAAAAAAAAGAAAAACCCAAGAAAAAAAAAAAAAAAAAGACCAGAAAAAAACCCCCACCCATATTTTCCCTTACCCCAGTAGTGAAAGGGAACCATCCACACACATTGTTCCCTTAATCTATATGTGTCTTCCCACCCCACCTCTGTCCTATTAACAAATGAACTAAAAAAAAAGTCAATTTTTAAAATGTCAAATTACCTCCAGCCATCTTGCTATTCCTTCTGGGGTGTCAAAATAAAGGGTCTCCCCAAATGCCTTTACTCGTAATCTTGCAGGATACAGCAAGTTACGTTTAGTTCTTGTAGCCTGCATTTAGCTTCTACAAATTTAGCTCTGCGACTTTGTAGTTCCAGAGAAAAGTCTGGGTACATGAAAACCTTAACTGCATTATAAAGAATGCTTCCCATTTCCCTGGCTTTTTGAAGTATGGTAACCTTATCCTTATAATAAAGCATCTTAATAAGGAGTGGTCTTGGGTGACTTCCTGGTGGTGGGGATCTAGAGGGTACCCTATGAGCTCTTTCTATTGCGAAAAAAGGTGAAAAGGCATCTTTTCTGAATAGTTCCCCAAACCATCTTTCAAAGAATTCTATGGGATTTGTACCTTCGCTCCGTTCTGGGAGCCCCACCACCCTCATATTTTGTCTATGAATTCTGTTTTCCAAGTCATCCATTTTACTCTCATGATTGTTCATTCGATCTTTCAATATTTTTATCTCCCCTAAAAGGGGGTTCAAGACATCCTCCACTTGACTGACTCTGTCCTCCAAAGCAGTTGTCCTTTCGCGTACCTTTTGCATGTCATATCTTACCATGGATAGCTCTTTGCGGATTTTCTTAACTTTTTCAGATAGCTCACATAGAGAGGACCTGCAGCATTTCTTTCAAGGAAGGTTCTTCCTCTGACAATACCCCATTCTTGGATGGGGGTTCCAATGTGTCTCCTTCTATTATATTTCCCTCTGTATGATTCATCTCCAGTGCTACTACTGCTGGCCCATGACCTTGACCTTGTCCTTGACTTTTCCTCACCGATGGACCTCCCCCCTTATTTTTAGCTTACAATTGCAAGCCCTACTGTCCTCCTTTCATAGGAGCCTGGCCCGGGGTGTGAGCAAATTTCTCTACCTTGGCAGCTGCCTGGTCCCTTTCTCCTTTACTGCTCGTTGCGGCTGTGCACTTGCACTATCCTGCTGCGCTGGATCTTCTCCCTTCTCTCTTGTCATTGTGAAATCGTATATTCTGTCAACACTCTGGGCACCTAATACAGGCCTAGTGATTTTCTTATAGTTACAGTTTTAATAACCACCACAATAGAAGTCTTATTTAAAGCCACCACTGTCAGACTGGTTTAATACTGTCTCTGTTTGGAAAAACAAGAATTCTAACTACAATGCACTGCTAGTGTATTCATCCTTCAATGACTAAAGGATGGAGAGATGCTTTAGGGGTCTGTTTTGCTTTCCCCAGGGTCTCCCAACTCCCCTTCCCTCCTGATATTCACCGGGCACTGTTAAATATACACTTTGACCAGATTGTTCTGGAAATCTTCAAAATAATGAGTTGTCCTCACAATTGCTACAGGCCCGGGGGGATGCTTTAGGGGAGTGTCACCACAGTTCCCCAGATCTCCCCGTTCCCCATTCTTCCTTGGATTTAATATATTATGTTCGCCCCACAAGGCCTACAGGCTAGGGGGATGCTTTAGGGGGTCTTGCCAGTGCTCCCAGGGTCTCCCTGCTGCCCAAGATGAAGAAAAAAGTGAAAAAAGACCTAATACAGACCTGGTGATTTTTATAGTTCCAGTTTCAATAACCACCGCAATAAAATTCTTATCTACAAGCCATCGCTATCAGATTAGTTTGGTAATGTCTCTGTTTAAAGAAACAAGAATTCTAACCACAATACAAAAACAAAAGGTTGGACGGATGCTTTAGGGGTCTGTGGCACTCTCCCCAGGGTCTCCCCACTCCCCTTCCCTCCTGATGTTCATCGGCCGCTGTTGTCTATAAAATTTAACCAATTTATTCTGTAAATCTTCGAAAATAGTTGTACCTCACAGCAACTGAAGGCCTGGGAGGGGATGCTTTAAGGGAGTATTACCTCAGACCCCCAATTTAATATATTGTCTTAGCCCCACAAGGGCTACAGGCTAGGGGGATGCTTTAGGGGATCTGGCCAGCACACCCCAGGGTCTCCCTGCTCCTCTCAAAAAAAGGAAAATAAAATGAAATACCAGTAGAAGAGATGAGGACAGAGCAAGAGGAATTTCTAAATGTTTTTTGCAAAATAATGAATAACCCTTTGATAAGAAAGTAGACAAAATTAAATTAAGAGGTACCAAGATTTCTTCTAGTTTTCATGCGGTGGACCCCTTGTTGATGTTTTGCCCCACAGCAGCTTAAGGTTTGGGGGGGGGGCTTTAGAGGATTATCACCACAATCCCCAGGGTCTCCCTGTTCCCCCTTCTGCTACAGATGTAATATATTATATTCGCCCCACCTGGGCTAAAGGCTGGGAGAGTGGTTTGGAGGTTCTATCAAGCCCTCCCCTTTATTAACCGAGGGCTTTCACTGGGATACAAGTTGAAAGTCGGCACGAAGTTGCCAATGGAGTTTTGAGAGAAAAGGCAAGGGGGTTCACCCCTAGGAGTCCACAGGGTTTTCCTTGTCAATACTTCATCCCACCAATACCAAGAGCCAGGGGGATGTTTTCAGGAGAATAGCTCCCAGTCCCCAGAGTCTCCCCACTTCTCTTTTATTCAATGTCTGCCGGTCACTACTAGTGAATTTGAGGTGATACCGTCTCTGTGCTGAGTATAGATGACTCGGGGGTCCCTCAGTGGGAGACAGACCAGGGGGGTGCTCCAGGGGACGCTACAACAGTCCCCAGGGTCTCCGGTCTCTCCTCTGGTAACCCCACAGAGTCCTCCTTTCAGCACACCAACTAGTAACTCCCTTATACAATCCATCTGCTCCCCTCCCTTTTCAAGGGACAGGGGGGTATTAAAGCATTTGCATTTACCGATATTTTAAAGGTTACTTACGGTCACCCCTTAGAGGGATGCTGAACGTCCAGAGTTCAGTGGGCTGTGAATGCCCACGAGAGTCTTTCAGCAAGTCTGAGAACTACTCCTACCCCTTCCTCTCCTCGCTCCTGTCATCCACTGAGCCGGGTGGCCCAGTCTCCACCTGCAGTCTGCCTCCCCTCCAAAGCACAGAGCATGGAGCAGCAGCGCTGAACAAGCTGCGCACAGTCGCCTCTTCATAGTCCTCCTCCCGCTTCGCTGTCACCGCTGTATGCTTCTCACGGGGAGATACCAGGAGGTTCCAGGAAGCGCTGGTGGCTTAGAGCCAACAAGCCGCAGGCACACTCAATTTCCTCCCGACTGCTCAAAAATCCACCTTGGCTGGAATCCCACCGATATCACGGATAGAGTTGAGCGAACTTCTAGAAGTCCGGGTTCTGCTGGTTCTGCAGAACTTCGGGACAAAGTCCGGGTCCGGGTCCGGACAGAACCCGAACTTTGTCCCGAACCCCGCAAGACGTCTTGGTCGTCTTGGGCCTGAAGATCTTCAAGCGAGTTGAGATAGGCACTATAGCCACCCTAAGGTCGGTTCCACCTAAAAACTCGTCAGCCCTCCTTTAACTCACACGGACGCCGAACAACCGAGATTCGGTGGTCGCGAAGGACCTTGGAGGACCATAGAGGGGCACTCTTCGTATGTCGCCACTGTCGCTTCGCCCTCCTCCTGATACTTCTCCGCTGACACGCGTCGAACAAGTCGCGACGACGAGGTACGAGACACGAAACCTCCCCTCCGTCTGACGTCCACCTCTGACCCGGTGGGCCGAGTCACCTACTGTC
>BLSH010092894.1:0-12168 GCA_018402905.1 Glandirana rugosa
CTGACCCCCCACCCCTTCAACCTCTGCAAAAATGCTGGCAGCACTCATACGTCTATTTCCCAAAGACAACCTCTGTATATGACGCTGAGCATGCGCACTCAACCTCTTTGGTCGACCATGTCGAGGCCTGTTCTGAGTGGAACCTTTCCTGTTAAACCGCTGTATGGTCTTTGTCACCATGTTGCAGCTCAGGTTCGGGGTCTTGGCAATCTTCTTATAGCCTAGGCCCTCTTTATGTAGAGCAACAATTCTTTTTTCTGATCCTCAGAGAGTTCTTTGCCATGAGATGCCATGTTAAACTTCCAGTGACCAGTATGAGAGAGTGAGAGCGATAACACCAAATTTAACACACCTGCTCCTCATTCACACCTGAGACCTTGTAACACTAATGAGTCACATGACACCGGGGAGGGAAAATGGCTAATTGGGCTCAATTTGGACATTTTCACTTATGTGTGTACTCACTTTTGTTGCCAGCGGTTTAGACATTAATAGCTGTGTGTTGTGTTATTTTCAAGGGACAGCAAATTTACACTGTTATACAAGCTGTACACTTACTACTTTACATTGTAGCAAAGTGTAATTTCTTCAGTGTTGTCACATGAAAAGATATAATAAAATATCTACAAAAGTGTGAGATACTGTATATACTGTATGATTTTTTTGGATATCTAAGGATAGTGCTGGGATCAGTATACTAAACTTTTAAAGGGACATCACGCCTTCACGCCAGCAGCAGTCCAGTTGGGCTCAATCACTTTTGAATACACCATAGTGCTGGTATATAAACATTAGCCAAAGAAAACAGTGACTTCACAGATCTGTATTAAAACAATTATTGAACTCTTCGCATGGAGTAGCAACTAATCAGTAGTTATTGAGCAGAAATGGCGTGACATGCTTGAAAAAGGAAGCAAAGTTAAAATTTACTGTAGAGAAATATCACAGATAGAATCTTTGCAAGATATAAAATCTGTCAGGAGATTTACCACACTTGCGCCCACCTACATTTTGGTTTAATTGACCACTAGACAACTGATAGCCTCCCACTGGTCACAACTTTCTTTTGTACAAGTGCCCATGCACTGGATTTACTAAATATAAAATGAAGTTATCACATCTTTTTTTTCTACTTAGAAGCACATATTTAAACAAAATCAAAAGTTTAATTGCCTGTCATCCACGCTTAGATTTTATATGGTGTAAGTCAGCAAACTTGAATATTAAATATAGATTTAAATATTCCAAACCTGTAATTTATTGTATAGAGGCTTGGCATAATAGCTTAATCTGTAAAAATGGTATCTGCTTATTCTGGTGTTCTGGTTTAATAAGATATTTATTGTTTTAGTAAGCATTTTTAAAATATAATCTGTACACAAACAGTCATTCTGAGTAATAGGCTTTCACATAGCAAATGTCAGATCTTTAAATCACATTAGACCTCTGAAGAAAAGAAAGAATGCTTCCTCCCAGTTTAAACATCAGACTTCCATTTATTATGTACGTGTTTATAAATCTCTTTGGAATACACTTTTCATCTGGGAATCCTAGAACAGCAATGCTGTTTGTCAGTATGACTTATATAGTTATATTCATCGGTCATAGTCGTGCATGCTAACATCACATTGTTTTAATCCAAGGTTATTTTGAAGTTTTACTTATTCAGAAGTGAGAAGTTTATGTTTGTAACTTTTGCATTAATAAAAATCTCAGCCAGCAACAAAGGTGCACAAACAGACAGAGCTCACAGTTATGCAATCAGTGGAAACAGAGATAAGCCTACTGGATAGCTATGCTTGCAGAAAGGTGTGTCAAAGATTAAGTTATAGAGAACATTTGTGATATCTAAAATTTTCCAAAAGACAAGAGCCACAGATGTTGTCCCTTCACCCTCCACATAGCAAATACTGATTTAATGGCATCATTGTAAAGTACATTTCATTTTATTTGAGCTTACTTATTTAATAAGTATATTTATTATTTATTTATTTATTTCAGGTACGTATATATACTCAATTTACACAATGCTCTACATATATATTGTACATTCACATCAGTCCCTACCCTCAATGAGTTCACTGTTTCAGAGTATGCTTTATTTTACCTTGTTTTTGTTGAGTCCTCTCTGGGACTGGACCCAGCAGATTGAAACCTGAAGTCAAGTTTATTATATTTGTACAAGTTCTGATAAAGAATATATTATTATTATACAGGATTTATATAGCGCCGACAGTTTGCGCAGCGCTTTACAATATTAGGGCAGACAGTACAATTACAGTACAATACAATAAGGAGGAATCAGAGGGCCCTGCTCGTTAGAGCTTACAATCTAGGAATATATGGATTTTAATAATAAAAACAAGGTGTTTTATAGCTTTTACAAATGCTTTTTAGTTTTTTTAGATGAGCAATTTATCAAAATGCCTTGCACAGAGGATTCATTCTATTCAATCCCCTATATGCAACTCATGGTCTAGTAACTGGTTCTCACCCCCCCCCCCCCCCCACACGACACATGATTTTTTTAGGTTACATTTTTTTTAAGTAAGATAAATATGCTTCACACCTTTTGTTGCCCCAAAACACATCTAGAAAGGTGTCCAGATGGAAATATTATAAAATAAATGAAAGCTGATACATTTATTTTTATATCCCCTTTTGCCTCTGTTGGCTTTTTCACTGTTGGTCTTCCACATAGCCCCAATGCAATAATGTGAGCACTCATTTATGCTATAGTTCTACCTAGGGATGAATCTTGTTCCATCTTCAAAGGTAATGCATGTCCCTGATCTGTTTTAATACATAAGATAAGCACGGGGCATGTGTTTTTTTTTTTCTCAAGCACAGTCAATATCCACAATGATAAGCAATTAAACATAAACAACAGGCCCAAACCAGGGTCAGTGATCTTACATTGCAAAATGCATAGAGGAACAAAGCATTTCAGGGAATAAACAGTGCTGTTGGCTTGACAAGGAGCTTTATAAAGGGGTGTTTTGCCTTGAAACATGTAGTCACACCCACCTGTGTTTCCCTTTCATGTGTGTCTGGGTGCTTTTTGTTACCAACTCCCAGAGCCAGTATTGGCTTTTGTTTCACTACTCGCTGGCTAAAATACCTGGACTGCCCATAGTGCTTTTTATTCCCTGATATGCTTTGTTCTTCTATACATTTTGCAATGTGAGGGGATAGATATTATATTTATTGCAGAGTTCTACCCTTTCTTACATCCACGGTAACACTGGTAGCCGATACCTATGCCTGTAATCTCTGGCTATTGGTTTATTTTTTTGTTTTGTTACCTCTTTTATTTAAAATTCCCTCCACTTTTGACCCTAGCTGATGCGAAGATGTACGTCATATCTCCCATTTACTCCTGGGATTGATGACACTGATATCCCAGGAGTCAAGATATGATGGGCATCCTCTGCTTCTGTCATCGCGTTATTTCTGCAATCATCACAGTGCGCTGCTGTATGCTGACTGCGCAGGTGTGAGATTGGGAGGTGCATGCTGGGTAGCCAGCTGCCCCAAATTCCAGAAATAACTATGAGCGGGCTTCAGATGTCCACAGTAGCACTGTGAATAAATGAAGATTTATAAGCCACATCAATGATTACACTGATAACAGTTTACACTTTCGATTGTACTAGCAAGGAAAATCATGGGGGTGCATTTTAAAAACAAATTGACAAGAAGACTGGAACTTTGCTTTAATCTCTAATAAAGTATTTATATCACTGACCCTGGTTTGCGACTTTGTTTGTTTTTACTTACCAGTCAGCGGGATCCCCAAGATCTTCATTACAGAGCTGTTGCCAATGTTGTGATGTTCCCTTTCTGAACTGATGATGTTCTTTTTGATGTCCTCCACTGCTCCTTTTCCAGCATTTGGCTTTTTTATGGACTTGATGTATACATATTATCCTCATATCCACAGTGTGGACATTTGGTTTTAGTTTGCTTGATTGCATTATTGTGCTACAAAATATATTTTCTACAATGCAAAGCACTGAAAAGATTTTGAAAAATGAAGGTCACTAGTTAATCAGTTGGTAAAAACAATGCCCAGGAAATAATAGTAGACTAAAATGTAATCCTCAAATATGTAAAACAGTTCCAACAGTGATCCTACATGTACATATATGTCTGAGCAAGTTTGTCACTCTCTGATTGACAGAAGCCCAGTAGATCTGGTCGATTGAGATGCTGTATTTCCTCTGTCAACTTTCCCTGTCCAGTATCTCACTTCAGAAAAGGTATTTCTCTGCTATAGACTGGGACTTCCTACCCAAATAACAGGTAAATAATGAAAATAGCTCCTGGTTTACATGTAATCTTTTGCTGCAATTTTAGCGTCTTTTGTCACACAACAATCTTCCCAAAATTGCACCATGTTTGGTGTGTTCCATGTTTTTCTGATATGCTTAGGTGTGAATGGGGCCTTAACCACTATAGGCAGTGGCTGGTTTTGTGTGGCTGTAGCGGGATATAGCGTGCAGCTACAGGCTATATCTCGGTACCGTTTTTTAGAGTGGACGGTCGGCTATCCGGGGATAAATCGGGTGCCACTCGGCTGTTATCCCAGGGGGCGGGAGGGGACATCCCCCACCTCCTGCCGCCTTCCAACAACTCTTCTCTGGTCTCCCGTCCCACCGGGAGACCAGAGCAACGATCCAGTGCCTCCACTGGCTAGAAGGAGACCTGACAGAAGCCAGAATCGGCTCCAATCGGTCTCCTTCGGCAAATTCATAACGCCATAACGTCACTTCCGGTTTACTCGGCGGCTAACGGCGCCAATTTTAAAAAAATGACTGTATTCAGAATCACCGTTTTTGGTGATCTGAATACTGTGAAGTGCAAAGGAGGGATTTTTAGACCCCCTAGCCCTCCAAATAGTGTACCTGTCACCATATATTACTATCACAAGGGATGTTTACATTCCTTGTGATAGCAATAAAAGTGATCAGAATTTTTTTTTAAAGGAACAGTATTAAAAATAAATAAATAAATAATAATAAAAAAAACTAAAGTGCCACCGTCCCCGCAAGCTCGCGCAGCAAAGAAAATGCAAACGCAAGTCACGCCCGCATATGAAAACGGTGTTCAAAGCACACATGTGAGGTATCGCCGTGATCGCCAGAGTGTGAGCAATAATTTTAGCAAAAGACCTCCTCTGCACCTCTAGCCTGGTAACCGTTAAAAATTTTTAAAGCGTCGCCTATGGAAATTTTTAAGTACCGGACTTTGTCGCCATTCCGCGAGTGCGCGCAATTTTCAACCGTCTCATGTATGGTATCTATTTACTCAGCGTAACATCCTCTTTCACAATATACAAAAAAATTGGGCTAACTTTACTGTTGTCTTATTTTTTAACTAAAAAAAGTGAAAATTGTTCCAAAAAAATGACACTTAAAAGACCGCTGCGCAAATACCGTGTGACAAAAAGTATTGCAACGATTGCCATTTTATTTTCTAGGGTGTTTAAAAAAATATATATATAATGTTTGGGGTTTCTAAGAAATTTTCTAGCAAAAAAACAGTTTTTAGCTTGTAACCAACAAATGTAAAAAAAGGCCCCGGTTGTTAAGTGGTTAAACTGGACTTACAAAGGATTACAGCATATCATGGTATATAAATACACTTTAATGGTAACAAAGAGGCATTCTTATATTAACTATGCCTCTCTTTTCAATATTATCTTCACTATATTACTGGACTTCCTCTCAATTTGAATTTCCAAACTGAAATGATCCAAGGCACTCTCCATAGGCACAAGCTTGCATGTTTTGGCAAGTGTAAACCTGTATGTTTGTACCATGATCTTTTATTTGGTGGCTGGCTGTAGACAAAAATGATTTTCTGTAAGTAGCGTAGAACCAGAAAAAAGATTTACTGGTGGATTCACTAGTGGATATATGCCAGCAACTCATCTCCATCTCCCCCCAATTGGGAACATAACAGAAGGGAGGGGCCAGGAGCAGTGAAAAGGGACCCGAGAGAAGAGGAGGAACCAGGCTGCCCTGTGCGAATACACTGCACAGGGCAGGTAAGTATACCATGCTTGTTATTTTTAAAACAAAAAGACTTTACAACCACTTTTAGTTTGCTGGGCATGCAATCCATTGGGAGTCAGTAGACAAAGCACAGTAGTGGCCTAGCAAACAAATGGAAGGAACCATGGCATCAAGTAGAGGACACTCTATCTGACAAACCCAGAAGGTTAGGATAGCATTGGGCCCAGGAGCCCCTCCAAAGAGTAAAGATTCCACTCTTACCCATCAGACAGGTAAGTATGAAACATATTTCTTTCTAAGGTAACTTGGCTTTATTTTTTTTTAGCATGGCAACATGGTGTCTTCATCACTGTTACCAATTTATAAAACTTTTACCGGATTTTGGTCAGTGAGGTGGGCAGTATATGTTTTTTCCCTATAACCAAGGTATACCCTCCATTATGTGATTATGTACTCATTACCTCAGTCCCATTCCCCCTCAACCCCAGCTAAACAATCTCCGGGTCACAATTGATACACATTACATATTATACATATTATATATCCTATATATACAGAAATGTATACTGTTTATGAACATTTATATATATATATATATATATATATATATTTTTTTTTTTTTTTTGTATACATTTTACTTATTTTTTACAATATATATATATATATTTTATTTTATCTATACGCATACATCTAACATTCAATATTTCCCTATTCCAATATATATACATATATACATGTGTATTCTTATATATCACCTAGAGGGACCTCCTTTGAGGGGCCTCCCCCATGTGCATGTACACATGTACACTGGACTTAAATCTGGATTATGTATATGGATTTTTCCTATTTTTCACCAACACATTCCTTGATGGACTTCCATAGATTTATCTTAGTCCCACTCTTCTCCATCCCCAGCTATAGAACTTCTTAGCATAATTCACAAATATTAGATATCTTATATACCTTATTGTACTTGACATACAGATATGTCCAATGTATATTCAATTTTATATATTTACTATTTCTATATATTTGTTAATATTATATTTTATTTTTGTTTATTATTATTCCCATTTGCAAATGTATGTACATGTATGTGTATATATGTGTACGTGTTTGTATATGTATATACATATGTATGTGTTATCTGTATACCACATCCATCACCATCTCACACAATTCCATTCAAGGTCGCATAACATAACATACAGAATCCCTTGTCCATCCCATCCAACCTTTTCCCCCCTCCCCTTCCCCGCCCGTGCCTCCCCCCCCCCCATAGACACTTAATAGAAATAATTTCTGGTTATACCATACATATCAGGTGTTCTCAAAATTTAATTGCGCATCAATTGTCCACGACCGCACAACCGGCACAATACAGGGTTATAAGCGATAACAAGGGAGGCGCACAGACCCGTGGCGTCCCTCCCTCTCTTTTGACCATAAATGTGCCCTGCTCCTCCATGGAGCATTTGCGGCCTGAGGAAGGGGCGGAGCCCCGCAAATGCATTGCCGTTGCCATGGACATGCATCCTGCCGAAGCCGGAAGTGACAGCTACGGACAGCTGACGACAGAGGAGGAATCCCCGGGACCCACCGACGGACCCTCCACCCACAGTACAGCCGACCACCGGACGCTTGATCACTCCAACCCAGCAGGACATCCACAAAAGAAGCAAGCAGTGGCTTACACTGCAATGTGCAGTCACCTACCACTTTTGTGAGTAGTTTTTATGTCTCTCAATAAACCTGATTTGTTATACTGTCACTCTTAGAGGCGCACCTGTTTTCTTTTTCCTTCTTTTCCCAATTGTATATTAGGAGCTGGGATTCTACAGAGTTCCAGAGACTGTAAAACACTATATACCTATATACTATACACTATTACCCGACTGGCATTCAGTATTTTAATTGTGATATATTTCAACTAAAGAGAATGCTGGCTGCACACCCCGAACATATTACAATAGGATGGTTCCCCAAGGGTTTTTTTAGCAGCTTAAAAATGATTCCATGATTTAGAAAAGTATAAATCTTTTTATTGTACAAGTTATCATTAAAATAATTCACATTTGCTAAAATATGAGCTCTGGTGTTACAAAATTCACAAGTATAAAAACATGGCAGTGAATGACACAATATGGCAAACCGTCGTGGGTTGCTAGAACACACTGTACCCTGACGTGTTTTGACCTGTACAGTTGCGGTCTTCCTCAGGGGGATTTTTGTGTCTATGAAAATACATTAGAGAGAATATTTGAGATCAAAATATGTAATTGGAATTCTAGTGTACATGTTTGTATACATATGTTCATCTGAATAAAAGATATGTGTATATTTACCACTGCATGCAAGCAGCAATTCTATAGTCAGAGCCATTATAAACAGGTGATCCATATTTTTTGAATGTCCATATCACAGGTGTTATTTGTTCTGTCCCCCGCTTTGGGGTGCCAAGTTGATAACTCCTTACAAGTCCTTCTGAGCTGCCATGGAGGGAGATGGGAATGGCCAGTGAAGGATCCAGAATCACCTGTTTATAATGGATCTGGCTATAGAATTGCTGCTTACATGTCAGTGTTAAATATACGCATATATTTCATTCAGATGAATATATGTATACAAACATATACACAAGAATGGCAATTACATATTTTGATCTCAAATATTTTCTCAAATGCACTTTCATAGATACAAAAATCCCCCTAAAGAAGATCGCAACTGTACAGGTCGAAACACATTGGGATACAGTGTGTTCTAGCAACCCACGACGGTTTGCCATATTGTGTGATTCACTGCCATGTTTTTATGCTTGTGAATTTTGTAACACCAGAGCTCATATTTTAGCAAATGTTAATTATTTTAATGATAACTTGTACAATACAAAGATTCATACTTTTCTAAATCATGGAATAATTTTTTAGCTGCTAAAAAAACCCTTGGGGGAACCATCCTACTGTCAAATAAAGATGTTTCCCCTGTAAATCAATTACAGTCAATTATAAAGTGGCAGACCACTTATATTGTTTTCAGAGGAAGTCCTATGAGAGATCTATGAAATTAAACTAAGATTGGAAAGTGTTGTCTCTGTGTTATAATACTAAGAATCACACCTTGTATACATTAGTAATATATATGGTGGCCCAATTAACATATTTATAAAATCAGAAAATACAAGCATTTATAAATATAAACCTTCTTAATTTTATTAAGCAGATAAAAGTGGATTCAACACATTGACTTGGAGTGCTGCGCTAAAGGGAGAAAGGAGAGGCCAGTTTATAAAACTGAAAGATCATCAGGCACTATGCTGGTCTGATATAAATACCGGCACAGAGGGTTCAACAAATGTAAGATGCTATACATTCTAGGTATGAAAAGCTAGCCACAACAAATCACAATCTCTTAGCACTTGCTTAAAGTAACAGGGAGACTGTGGCTGTTGCCCCTACTGTAATCTGTGAATACATTTTATAAAAGCATGCAGAACCAATATTCCCCCTTTCTGTAACTGTTCCAGGTTAATGAATCAGAGGGGATTGAAGTCAGAAAATCGGTCAAATTGACAAGGTGATTAGAAGTTTTAAAAGGAGGCCAGAAATGTCAATCATCACACTTCTGCGGGTATAGGTACCCTTTAACCCTGTCTCAATATACTTCCTTTAGTGATAGTGTCCTCAGTCATACACGCCATGTAATCTTGATTTTACCTATATTATGGTCCTGCTATAGCCATGCTAACAGAAACAAAACATGCTGGACCTAATATTTTTTACTCCAAAATTATGGCAAATTACAATTTGGATGGACTACTTACATACAGGGAAATGCTACAAAGCCAGCATGCTGAGTAATCTGAATACTTTTCTAACTACTGTATACTGTATAGGTTACATTGGCATATTGATCCTTGAATTTGCTAAAACATTTACATGAAAAAGCATTCTCTTTCCATGCATGGGTAGCTTAGATCCATGGCCTAAAGCTTTGTACACATGCTTAGATGTTTGTACGTCCAAACGTCCGTTTTTTGATGGATGCTTGTCTCATGTCAAAAATTAAGAGGTTACTAACCATATGGCAATTCTCGTATGACCGAATTTAACGTCAGAAGTGACGTAATGTGTTGAATAGCTTTGTATGTATTTTTTCATTTCTCAGCATGCGTTTTTTAAGTACGAAAACTGTACTAATGATACGAAAATTAGACGTTGAGTTGGCGTAAGAAAGTTTTTTCATAGTCTGCACATCCAGCTTTTGTCTTCCGAAAAATCAAAATCGGCTGTCGAAAGGAGCATACTAACAGTAAGAATTTCGGACGATTGGTCGTCATACGAAAATTCCCATCCGAATTTTGCATCATGTGTATGGATCTTAACCTCCTGGCGGTATGATTATGTCAGATTTTTGGTGCTGAAAGCGGTACAATTATTTTGCATGAAAATTTGGCGATTTATATTGTAGGCCTGCAATTCTTAGCAATAACTCACTTAAATCTGTCCAAACAATAGTCTAGTAGACATCCCGGGTATGAAAAAGTTTGAAAAATGAAATCATAAATTATAATATAATAAATAACTAAAAGTAATTATCAAAAATAATAATATAATAGTAATAAAATTTATTCAATAATGTAATCAAACCAAAAACGCAGAAATTTGCTCAGTTGCAGAATTGTCGCTGTCGTCACTTTCAGTGTCTGATGATAAATTTCCCCAAAAATCAGTATCATTCAATTCTGCAAATGATTCTTATTTACTATCGGTGTTTTCTAGCAGATCAAAAACCACACGCAAAGGGACACTTTTTGGTTGCTATGGACATTCTCAAGTTTCCAGGCAGAAAGAATGACATTTATTATATAAAAGTGCATGCAGGGCTCTGGGCAAACCACTAGGGACAAAGGGGATATGAAATTATTTCATACAGTAATGTAATCTATAAGATTACAGTGTACTGTATGTATACTGTGTGTTTTACTTTTTGAATTTCCCGCCGGTCTCCGTCCCCGTGCGACGCGACGCTCGCAGGGAACGGAGCCCGGCACACAGGAGTCATCTGGCGGCGGACACAGCTCGCAGACACTGCGGGGGTCATCGCTGGATCCAGGGGACAAGGTAAGTAGCCCTGCCTGGATCCAGCAATGCAATCCCGAGTGTGGCTCGGGGTTACCGTTCTTGGTACTGAAAATCCACCCCGAGCCATACTCGGGAATACCGCCAGGAAGGTTAAGAAAGGTAGTGCACACCCAAGCTTAACTAGGCCTCCTGAAATTATTACATAGGTGTGAGGGATGTCAACACATGTGATTTCATCTTGCATTCATAGAAAAATACCTTTTCCGGGTTCTAAAGCTTGCCTATTCATTAAGCCCCACCATACCCATTAAATGGAACTTGCACTGAGAGAATATGGAGAAATCAAATGCTGTCCTACCTACCAACTGCTCCAGTACTTTAAGTCACTGACTTGGAACAAGTATGAAAATAGGAATAGGGATGGGCCCGATGTTCGAGTTGAAGATAAGTTTGACTCGAACATCGGGTGTTGTTTGCCCGTTCGGCGAATTCTAAACATTATGGGGCATTCGCGGCAAATTCAAGCACATCTGAATGCACCATAATGCAGCGTGAGGCCGCAGGGAAATCACACCCATTGATTGGCCAAAGCTTGGACATGACCTGCATGCTTTGGCCAATCACAGCACGCTACGCAGAAAGACCCATGATTGGTCAAGGGGGCTAAGTCCATGCCCCACACTATATAAGGCCACTTACACAGCGGCTGTATATAATGTGTATAATGTGGAGATAAAGAGAGGTTAGGCAGTTTAGTTAGTGGCGTGTAGGCAGTGCCATATATAGATACAGTGTAGATAGAGTATATACAGTCAGTGCAGGCAGTGTAAGAATACATATATACAGTATAGTATATATATATATATATATATATATATATATATATATATATATATATATATATACGCAGCATTCAGTGTAGACTATATACTGTCAGTGTAGGCAGTGTAGGAATATATATAGTATCTCACAAAAGTGAGTACACCCCTCACATTTTTGTAAATATTTTATTATATTTTTTCATGTGACCACACTGAATAAATAACGCTTTGCTACAATGTAAAGTA
>BLSH010092894.1:18116-38076 GCA_018402905.1 Glandirana rugosa
GGGGCACAATAATTTACAAGCTCCAAGTAGCTCGCCTACATAGGGCTGCCTCTTTTAATTTCAAGAGGCTGAGCAGTGGCATGAAGAAAAGTTGAGTATTGGCTGCTGGGGAGAAGAGAGGTTAAATAAACATGTTGCCTGGCCTACACTCACAAAGCAAAGGTTCTTTTTAAAGAGGCAAGGTTGCCTTGCTGAGTCAGGCAAAGTAACAGTGTCTTTGCAAATGTCCTCCCTGGACCTACCAATAGCCACCTTGCCAGCATTTTCCTTCCAAGCAGCCATTAATAACCCCCAGTGCTTTCAGGTATGGGAAAGCATGTGACTTCCTCCTCTGTGATAGTTCTGGAGCGTTTGCTAGGTCCCAGCACTGTCGCATGACAGAGGGAGTGACGTCAATGCTAACTTAGCCCCTGAAAGCAATGGACACTGGGGATTTTAGGGTCGGCTGCACTGAAGGAATAAGTGGTGGAGGACAGCTGGTATGGTGGAATCAGTGGTGGACATCTTTGCAAAGACACTATCACCGTGTCCTGAATGGACAAGTGGGGTTGATTTTCTAAAACTAGAGAGTGTAAAATTTGGTGCAGCTGTGCATGGCAGCCAATCAGCTTCTAAATTCACCTTGTTCAATTAAGCTTTAAGAAAAAACCTGGAAGCGGATTCGTTTCAATGCAGAGCTGCACCAGATTTTGCACTCTCCGGTTTTAGTAAATCAACCCTAGTGTCTCTTTAAGACCCCCCAAGAATCCTTTCCTGGTCGAACTATAATTCCTGTTCCATCACTTGAGGTGTTAACTTATTGGTCAATTTAGCTGACTAATTCTTAAAAATTCAATCTTTAAATTTTTAATACATGTAGGAATTGTGGTTTACAAAATATTAAAGAACCATCTAACCTTTTGGAATCAAGCTCGATGATTCAGCCTATCTTCTAAATCACTGTGATTACAGCTATTTCAATAATACTAAGATATCAAAAAATCAGTATTTTGCTGCTTGCAGAGTAAAAGAATGTTAATGTAGAATAGAAAAAAGCATTTTTTCTGGTTGAAATGTCATCACTTCTCCTTCATGTGAACCAGATGTGTGTCAAACTCAGAGCAGTGATGTATGTATTCAGCATATTGTATAATGAGACCCCATGAAATATTAAAAACAAACATTTAAAATGCACCATGCTTGAAAATAATTGCATTTATCTTGCTTCTCTGGAGGAGAATCATTAAGTGCATTTGCATATCTTAAGCACCGTCTGCATGTTTTGCTACTTTGCTTAATGTTGTGTCATATTCATGTGTGCTCTCCAACGATAGTTTTTTTATGAGAACTGCAGATGAATAAAAGTATATTTTACCTATGTTTGAAATTTAGGAATAACAGATTACAAATTACAAAAATATTACATTTGCACCCAATCATGCAGACTACATTTTAAGGGTTCATTCACACCCTATGCTTTGGGATTCATTGCCCAACACATTTCCAATGTAGACAGAAGAAAAGCAATGAATTTAACTTAAGGTTGTTCACAGCACTGCACTGCATTGTGCCGCACTTCATTACATGCAAAAAAGTACAGCATGCTCTACTTTTGTAGGGCAATGTGTGCGCAATGCGTGTCAATGCACTGCGATGTATTACCCAAAAATGATGTAGCACAACTCTCATGAAAAGTACGTACATATAAATAAATACCTCTTACCAATAAAAAATATATGTATAATATTATGTGTATATAAGCAAAGTAAATCCACCTCCCATGAAGATAAGCCTCTCACCTCATTGACATGACCCCCGAATTACCAGTAGGTCTCACGCCACAGTTTTCCCTCTCTGAGGATGAAGAAAACAGCTAATATCACCAATTCTTCACTGCCTCCTATTCAGATGGATGGGTAAATGGATCTCAGATCCCAACAGCATGCATGCAGGAAGAACAAGCCCACAACCCTAGTGCTCTCCATTTAACACTCACATTTAATAAAAGGATAAAATATTGCACTTACAAAAAGGGCACTATAGGCACTGCTAACCATGAATCGCTTGTCTCTCATACACAAAGGCAGAACAGCTAGATGCAGAGATGGCCACGGGATTACGTCATGCACGTGATTCCTTGTCCTATACGTGCGTTACTTACTCAGTAGGGGACTACTGTAGGGGACCTCCTCTACTGAGGAAGTCCTAATCATTGGATGTAACGTACACATAACGTCTTCCCGCGGACATCTCTGCATCTAGCTGTTCTGCCATTGTGTATGAGAGACAAGACATTCACGGTTAGCACTGCCTATAGTGCCATTTTTGTAAGTGCAATACTTTGTCCTTTTAGTAAATGTGAGTTTTAAAGTGGTTGTCAACGTGTGACAACCACTTTAACCTACAGGTAAGCCTATGATAAGGCTTAATGGTAGGTGCCCTGAATATCTCCTAAACCTGTATGGTTCAGGAGATATGCAGTGTTCTGGATGTGTCAACATCATTTCGGCACAAGCGGAGTAAAGAAACGGCCTCCATGCTGTTTTTTCACTGTGATCGTGCCATGACTGGCAGATCCCGTGCGCATGCACGGGAGTGATGTCACGCGACTCCGGCCAGTCACAGAGCCGGAGTCGCGGCCCTGGAAGGAAGAGGGGCAGAAGATGGATGCTGCCAGCACAGGGGACATTGCTGAATGTCGCAGGCTTTGTTTTCAGGTAATTGGCACATAATGGGCTACTATGCGATGCAAAGTAGCCCATTATGCTTCTACATTACAGGGGAATGTAGAGGAAGTAAACCCAATCTGGGTTTACTTCCTCTTTAAATGGAGAACATTAGGGTTTGTGCTTTTTCTTCTGGCAGGCATGCTGTTGGGATCTGAGATCCATTTACCCATTCATCCATCTGAATAGGAGGCAGTGAAGAATTGGTGATATTAGCTGTTTTCTTCATTCCCAGAGAGGAAAAACTGAGTGGTAAAACCTACTGGTAACGCAGGGGTCATGTCAGTGAGGTGAGAGGCTTATCTACATGGATGGTGGATTTAAGTGGATGGAAGCTGGATATTATTTATCATTTTTTCAACATTCTACACATTTGGACATTCATTGGATTTTATTTATATAATTTAGAGATATTTAAACATCACTTTTTGTATGTAAAAAAAATTGCTTTTGTTCACATAGTATGGAAGTTTTTTTTTTATTGGTAAGAGGTATTTATTTATATACATGTACTTTTCATGAGAGTTGTGCTACATCTTTTTTGGGTAATATTTTAGCCTAATAAGTTTTGAATCACTTATGGGTGTTGGTTAGCAACTCATTTAGCACTGAATGTGTTTGAATTTTTACATACTATATTTGATTGCTCAGATTGAATATTGGTACAAATGCACTGCAATGCATTCATGGGAAACAGGAAATTTATTCAAATTTTAAAAATTCAATGCATATAAAAGCTCAACACAGCACATGTAAAAAAAAAAAAGAAATCAGCACAGTTCAAAAACACATCTCAGCAAATGCCAACACAATCACATTAACGCTAGCATTATGGTGTGAATGAGCCCCGAGAAATATAACTTACTGAAAAATTACATAGTTGTGATTACATTGTTAATTATGCTGAAAAGGGATATGTGTCATATAAGTTCAACCTCTCATATGCAGATTTTTTTCCAAAGGTAGGCAATGCAGAATCCACTCCTACTACTGGAAACACAGAGGCTATTTACTTTTAAGTAATAATTGATTGCATGTTTAGCATATATTGGAATGATAACAAAAACACGACTTTAAAACTAGAAATGATAAAGTCAATATACAAGCCATCCAAAATGCCTTTTTCTTATAAAAAAAAGTGAAATGCCATTCAGACATTTTTGTAATTTTGGTTTAGGGTGCGGAAAGACTATAGCTTATGTTTTTCTGTCAGGTTTGCAGAAGAACACATTTAACCACTTCGGCTCCGGAAGGATTTTCCCCCTTCCTGTTTTTATTTTTTGCGATATAAACAAAAAAAGAGCGACAGTTTTGAAAAAAAACAAAAACAATATTTTTTACTTTTTGGGGACATGACAGATCTAACTGATCCCGATCACGGGGATCAGTAGATCACTGTCATGCTGTCTGACAGAACAGGGAACCAGTGAGTTTACATCGGCAGTTCCCCACTTTTCTCCTGTGTCAGACAATCACGGGTCACCGGTGTGCCTCGAGTCCGCCCGACCCGCGGCCACACTCAGGGAGCGTGTGGCAGGCACAAAAGCGCACCGGTGTGGAAGATCTCCCGCCCTCTAGCTGCGCCTGCGTGAATCGCCATTTATAAACAGCGATGCACCCTACAATGCCACTCTGCAACAGTAAATGTATGTGAGCCAGCCAGGAACTGGTTAAAGAGGCACTAGGAATTTTTAATTTTGTAAATTCAGTCAGTTGAAGAAAAACTTCAGACAAGCTTAACCGCTTGCCGACCATATGCAGTACATATACTGCAAAGGAGGCGGCTCCTGTACATGATTTTGCACTTCTGGGGCAATCACAGCGGGAGCCAAACAGCGGATCTGGCAGGCTCAATGTAAACAAGGCAGATCACTGTTTTGTCAGTAGGGAAGGTAGTGATCCTGTGTTTCTGCTAAGCAGGAACACAGATTTCTGCCTTCCCACAGTACAAGCACATCCCCCAGAGTTACTAAGCACTACCTAGGATACATTTAACCCATTGATCGCCCATGATGTTAACTCCTTCCCTGCCAGTGTCATTAGTACAATGACAGTGCATATTTTTTAGCGCTGATCACTGTATAAGTGTCTCTGGTCCCCACAAAAGTGTCACTTAGTGTCCGATTTGTCCACCTCACTGTCAC
Source organism: Glandirana rugosa (assembly GCA_018402905.1). Classification (NCBI taxonomy): domain Eukaryota; kingdom Metazoa; phylum Chordata; class Amphibia; order Anura; family Ranidae; genus Glandirana; species Glandirana rugosa. Next base: position 22,966 of record BLSH010092894.1, read on the forward strand.
AGTCCCTCTATAAGTTGCTGATCACCGCCATTACTAGTATAAAAAAAAATCCATAAATATATCCTATAGTTTGTAGACACTCTAACTTTGTGCAGACCAATCAATATACGCATATTGAGATTTGTTTTTTTTTAACAAAAATATCCAGCAGAATACATATTGGCCTAAATTGATGAAGAAATTTGATTTTTTTAGATTTTTTATTGGATATGTTTTATAACAGCAAGTAAAAAATATTGTTTTTTTTTCAAAATTGTCTGTCTTTTTTTGTTTATGGCACAAAAAATAAAAGCAGCAAAGGTGATCAACTATCACCAAAATAAAGCCCTATTTATAAGGGAGAAAAAAAGACATACCCTATATACTCGAGTATAAGCTGAGATTTTCAGCACATTTTTTGTGCTGAAAAAGACCCCCCTGGGGCTTATACTCGAGTCAGTGTCTGTGGGTGATGAGTAGATTCACATTAAACAGAGCCGGGCTGCTTCTAAGAGCCGTTCTATGCATGTAACTGTGACTAAACACGTTGGAATGTAGAGAATGCTGAGAGAGGTGTCAGATTCTCAGCTTGATGTCGGGAGGTGGGCGGGACAAGCTGATGTTAGCTGCTCAGTCCCACCCACCTCCTGATCTCAGTGAAGAGCTGCAGCTCTCTTTCAGCATTCTTTGCATTCCAATGTGTTTAGTCACACTTACAAGCATAGAACGGCTCTTAGAAGCAGCACAGCTCTGTTTAATGTGAATCTACCTTACTCATCTCTTATGTGTTCTGGCTACAGTCTGTGTCCTGGCTAAAATCCCTATGTCCTGGCTACAATACCTGTGTTCTGGCTATAGTCTCTGTGTCCTGGATAAAATCCATGTGTCCTGGCTACAATACCTGCGTTCTGGCTACAGTCTCTGTGTCCTGGCTACAATCCCTGAGTTCTGGCTCCCTGTCCCTGTGTTCTGGCTCCCTGACCCTGTGTTCTGGCTACAGTCTCTGTGTCCTGGCTACAATCCCTGAGTTCTGGCTCCCTGTCCCTGTGTTCTGGCTCCCTGTCCCTGTGTTCTGGCTACAGTCTCTGTGTCCTGGCTACAATCCCTGAGTTCTGTCTCCCTGTCCCTGTGTTCTTGCTACAATTCCTGTGTTCTGGCTGCTGCATTTCCCGCCCTAGGCTCGGGTCAATAACTTTTCCCAGTTTTTTGTGGTAAAATTAGGTGCCTCGGCTTATATTCGAGACGGCTTATACTCGAGTATATAAGGTACATTTTATTTGGGTACAGCGTCGCACACCCACGCAATTGTCAGTTAAAGTAACGCAGTGCCATATTGCAAAATATGGCCTTATCATGAGGGGGGGTAAACCTTCCAAAGCTGAAGTGGTTAATAGCTCTGGCCAGGTGGCTCTAACACAGCAAGGCTTCTCTCAATTGGTACCCAACAGTAGCGCAAACCAGAAAAGCATGCCAGGTCAAAAACAGATGAAAGGGTCCAAGGTCTCTTTAATTGTTTAGGTCAATAAAAAAGCAACCATCACATTTTGGGGGCCAGTCCACTCTCCCTTCTTCGAGGCTCAACATAGAATAAACCTTCAATGGATTCAGAAAAAAACTGTGACCATCCAGATACAAATTAGTCCTGAAATTCAACTCTTCTTTCTTGGATTGAAAGTATAATAGTTGCTGAGTAGCAATAGGATGTATCTATTTAGGTTTTATTGATATGGGTAGTTTGGCCCCATAAAACAGCGGCTGTTTTTATATGACCTATTTACCAACAATTAAACTTACTTTGGACTATTTATCCACTTTTGGTCCAGTGCTCTTTATTTCTTGACTGCTATAATCAATCTACTGTAACTACACAAAACTAACAAAATTATTAGTACATACCTGCCTCCTCCTCGCATGGTTTCCCCAGTCTCTGTGCTCTGCCCCTGAAAAATGTCAACGCCATTTAAAAATGAAAAAGTGTAGGTGACCAGCTTCTTCTCTGCTGGCTCACAGATGGCATCATGTGCCTCATCTTAAGCATGTGCCATACATTACAGTACACTCATCTGGTTAAACAAAAAAAACGTTTCCCCTAATTTGTGAGATCTTGAGGGGGAAGGCTTTTTTAAGCAGATAAGTGTAATCTCACGCGGTGCATGCATGAGATGAGGCACAGGACATCCCACCGAACAGCATTACACGTCTGTGCTAAAAAAAAAGGGACAGAAAAAAGGCAAGTTTTAAACTAACATTTCATTTTTTTAAGGGCTTCAGAGTGATTTGGGGTGATCATAGTAAGATGCATGCTGCATTGATTTTTTTTTGCCCCTGAGCGGGGGTCCGTTTTAATACCTGTTAGTGTCCCAGTTGGTGATATTTGCTCTCTCAGGAAAATGTTACTTATATATAATTCTCTGAAGAATCCACTAGAGCTGATAAGAGTGTTATAGGCAGGAAAACAGCATGTGAAAATTCACAAAGCATCTAACCCTTTCATACCATACAAAACAACACAGTTTTGGATAGAGTTTCTTCTTGAAGGAAATCTATGGTTCCAGCATACACTTTCATTTTATAGCATCATTGTTGTAATAACATTACAAACAATAACTATTTTTACAATCCAATATAAGCTTACTTTCCTTTCATGTTGTTTGTTCTGCTTGTCTTCTGGCCTTTCCACAACTTTCTGGATTCCATGCATGCTTTGCAGCTTCCCTTCTGCTGTTTACTTTCATTTTGTAAGGACTACATATCCCATGATACCTTGCTGCCTGCAAGCAGTGATTCCTGTACTGACCCCTTCTCCTGAAACTCCTCCTCATAGCTCCTCTGTAGTTCTGAAGGCAGGCTCTGTGAAATGTTTTACACAGCAATGCCTACAGAATTCAAAGTAATGTTTGGGGATCTTCACTAAGTAAGTTTACGAACTTCAAGATTGTTCAGAGTAATACGAGTAGGCTAGAAATAACTGAAATACAACGTTGAAAGTAATATATATTTTTTTTAAATATTGATAAATCAGTGGTATAAGCTGTGTTAATGGTATAATAAATGCATGTGGTGAACCAATTAATATAAACCAATAGTGATAATGAGTGTATGGGTTGCCACAGCCCCTGTTGTGTTCCCACAATATAGCCAAAAGTAGATATGGGGTTGCACAGCCTCACGTAAAACAGATTAAATGCTAAAATTGTGAATACATAAATAGGCAGTAGTAAAACCAACCAATTATGCACATAATGAAAATAATAAAAGGTGCCCCTGCTAGTGGTGAATAAATGAAATCATATAACGTTGGAATACAGTCCCAATTCCAAACGTGATGTGTATCAACTCCCTTATTCCAGTCAAGTGACATTCACCTGTACTCTTATATGATCAAATATGGTGTGCTTCCACCTCTGTGCAAACCTCCGTGCTCACAGGACTCTACAGAACTCAGCATGGAGGTTGAAGGTGATCATAGGAGATTTAAAGAGAACAGTACCAAAAAACCCTGGGTGATTACCATTGAAAGTGGAGAGTACTGGAGTACCTTGGAGGCCCAGTGGGCACATTATATAAAGGCCTTTATGAGCCTCTCCTATGATAACCTTCAACCTCCGTGCTCACAGAGTTCTTTGAGCACGGAAGTTTGCACAGAGGTGAAAGTGCACCATATTTGATCATATAAGAGTACACGTGAATGTCACCTTAATGGAAGAAGGGAGTTGATACACATCATGTTTGGAATAGAGACTGTACCAACAGTGCCAAAAAACCTTGGGTGATTATCAATCGAAAGTGAAGAGTATATTGGAGGCCCAGTGGGCATATTATATAAAGGCCTTTATGAGCCTCTCCTATGATAACCTTCAACCTCCGTGCTCACAGAGTTCTGTGAGCACGGAAGTTTGCACAGAGGTGGAAGTGCACCATATTTGATCATATAAGAGTACACGAGAATGTCACCTTAATGGAAGAAGGGAGCTGAAACCCATCATGTTTAGAATTGAGACTGTATTCAACCATTATATGATTGCATTTATTCACCATTAGCAGTGGCACTTTTTATTATCTTTATTATTGTATATTCATTATGTGCATAATTGGTTGATTTTACTATTGCCTATTTATGTATTTACAGTTTTAGCATTTAATCTGTTTTACGTGAGGCTGTGCAACCCCATATCCACTTCATTTTAAATATTGATAACCTTTGTAAATTATTGTAATAGTTAAATAAATTTGATAATAATACTGTCATAATAAAATAAGGTCTGAGTGACATATTCTGTCACTCAGATACAGTATGCTAAATAAATTGCCAATTTAACGGCTAGCCAGTGGAGCAGAAATTGTATACCGATGTATACTTAATTTAGGGCTATGGCTATAGACCAATGATATGCCAGAGTATATATTCCATAGCAATTACTGTGCACAGCTATAATGTAAGTCTACTTGGTATGCAGCTGTGTCTCCACTGTACTGTATATATTGACCCTGTGGATTACCTGGGCAATAGAAGCCACCCTGCTGCCAACAGACACTGGATAGTCCCATACAAGGAGAGCACAGTCATTTCTCTGGGAAATCGTGTTGTTTCTTGCTTATGTGCATTCTACAGATCCCTTTTTTCTCTTACCCATTAACATCCCTAGCTCCATTTGCCACCATCAGCATTCCTACCATCTGCCAGTCACTAGTCAGGACTATTTCCCATGAAACAGGAAAGCCCTCTCAGTCCCACCTGTTAGGTAGACCAGTAAAGTGTAACTGTCTCCTCTTTATTTACCAATTAGAATGTATGTATGATGTGTGTCTAAAAAGTTTGGTGAATGGTGTCAGAAAACAAACAAAACAGAAGATACAAACAAATTACTTTTATTGGCCTTCAATATAATCGCCATCCTTCACACACACGTTTGGCAATGTTCATAAAGCTTCTGTCAGCAAAGTCCTCTTTGGGAATTGAACGCAGAACCGCTGACACACATTCTTGGATTGCCGCCACGTCCGCAAAACATGCGCCTTTCATGATGCTCTTCAGGTGTGGAAACAGAAAGAAGTTTGCAGGCGCCAGATCAGGGGAGTATGGTGGTCGCTCGAGAACAGGTACGGTGCGCCGAGCCAAGAATTGGCGCACAGGTCTCATCCCCTGTGACGATGGTTTGCAGAAAGGATGGATCCTGGTCACACATGTACTGAAATCTCCAGAGGTTTCTATCCATTTTGCTTTCTGTTCGTCTGTCAGCTTGTACAACACAAACCGGTAACAGATCTTCCGCTTACCTGAATCTCCGCGGACAATGGTGCACAGCATGCCCTTGCTAATGTTGAATTTCTCCTCCATCAATTGTAGAGTCAGTCACTGATCTCGTGCCAGCATTTGTCGCACTCTCTCAATCATGTCTGGGGTTTTGCTTGTCGATGGCCAACTAGAACGTGGCTCATCCTCAGTCGTTTCCTTCCTGTCGCGAAAGCGTTTGAACCAGTCGTAAACACATTTTCTGCTCACGGCTTCCGTCCCGTAAACTTGCACCAACAATTCATGTGTCTTCGTCACCGTTTTCTGCAATTTGTAGCGGAACTTGATGTTGCTCCATTTCACTGTAACCCTACCTCTCACACTGACTATGTTCAGCTGCCCATAGTGAGTTTACCCTGATGGTCACGTGTACTCCGCGCTAGGTTGAACTTCTCAACATGTCTCTGGATAGCCATGTGCATGCGCGCACACCTGGCTCATGTTGCTGTTGAGATATTGGACCATTCACCAAACTTTTTAGACACACCTCATATACACATAAACACAGGACAAACATACAAACTCTGGACAGAAAGTTTCCCTGATAGGGACTAACTCATCATCCCCAACGCAGCAAAATGCTGCCCACTGATCCACCCTGTAGTTCTTATGAAATAAGAAAAGCTACCCGCTACAGACAATGCCAGGTATTCCATAGACATCTGACCATAGAACATAGTAATTGTACACTTCTGCTTGATTTTGTTTAATAAAAATAAACTGCTGATTTCATGAAGACATACAAAAACAAGCGGGGCTGCTTTAAATGTAAAAACATGTTATGCTATATTCTTTAAGCATTACCATATAAAAGAAGCATGCCATTTGGAGATCCTCTACAAGATAAAATCAGAGATCTTTTTCTTCACTATAATTAAGTTTATCACCAGAAATATGCAGCACTTGATTGGGGGTTACAAGGCAACTGATATGGACCTCTGAATAAAGCAGTGAGTTTAATACTTTTATTTATTTTTTTTAACTCTAACATGATTAAAGCTTTTTTTTCAAGTTGAAGGAAAAACTGAAACTAAGTACGTAAGAAAAAAGTGTGACCTTTAAGATTTTTAATATAAAGAACAACCTTGGAGAATTATTTTGGTGTAAACTAACCACACAGCTAACCTCTTATTTATTATTCTGTAAACAAATCTTAATTAAAGCTTCCCGTATTTATTTCGTATTATTGTTTTATACTGCCATTTGTTATTATTTTTAATTGGTTTACATGTAATTTTCTTAAAATACCATTTTCTGTATGTGGAAATGTGCTTCTTGCTCTTTCTTTCCAGTGCTCTATGCTTGTATAAAGGAGGGGAGTATCCAGATATGTTCTATTACAAAATGCAGTGGGAAGAGTGGTCACACTCCAGTGCCTCTTGAATTATGAAGTGTTATTTAGACCTAAAACAGGAAATTGGTCCCATGACTATGACATTGAGGATGCAGAGTTTCACCCTATTAAAAGTCAGCAGCTACAAAAAGTGTAGCTGCTGACTTTTAAGAATCGGACACTGACTTGTCCCAGGCTCCAGTGATGCAGCCGCCCACAGCGTCCCTCTTCTCCCCCTCCTCTGTACGGAGCCGGCATCACAAGTGTGGGTGCCCGGCTTTGGCTTCAAAGCCGGGCACGCACTGCGCATGCACGAGTCGTGATGTGTGATGTGAATGGCCGGAGTATCTTCTGGGACCTGTGACATGTCCCAGAAGATCGCCGGGTGGGTGGGGGGGGGGAGGTGAACTTCCTTCCGGCTCCATGGTGCAAGGAGAGGAAGTGGACCTGGGACCATGTGAAAACAATGTCCCTGGTCCCCCTCCAAAAAAATGACATGCCAATTGTGGCATGTCAGGGGGTCACCTTCCCTCAAAGCAGATGTTCCACTTTTGGGTGGAACTCCGCTTTAGCTCAATTATTTATTACTGGGCACGGGCTTTAATACTAATATGGCCTTTCATGGGCATTTCTACAGGTTTCAACCAGGTTTCAACCAGATAAAAAATTCAGCCCCATGATGAAATAGAATCTTCCCTTTTTCTTCCCTGCTAACAGTAGTGTGCCTGCTTGTTAAACATCCACAATAAAGAAGAGAAAATGTCACTTAATGGTTCTTGTAAACTACTTCAGCTTGAGGAACCAATGATCACTGTGGGGGACTGACATTCCTAGAAGTCCTCTTGAATGACATGGTGTTCAGCCTTGTAGGCAGCAGAAAATAATTTATATTCTTTTTTTGTAGCATACTTGTTTGACCATTTTTACATTTGATGACAGGTTTGTTTTAATTTTCTATTTCCGTTTTTTCAATTGTTTTGAGTAAAAAAGGCCATATTGGATTGATGATTTGGACAACACAAGTCCCCAATACATGAAAATATGTCATTTTTTTACTTCAGTTAACTAAAATTTGATTGATGTTTGCACTTTGCATATTGTCATTGTTCTCTGAGCTGCTTTAATTTAACACATGGTTACCTTTAAAATAGAAACATTTCCTAATGCTAATATAATGAATCCTACTTCTCCTTCAAGGCTCAGCTAATTATTTTGTGTGGTGGTAACAATGAACAGTTATGTATTGTCAAAAGTATTGTCACGCCTGCCTTTACACACAAATAAACTTTAATGGCATCAGTCTTAGTCTGTAGGGTTCAATATTGAGTTGGCCATCCTTTGTAGCTATAACAGCTTCAACTCTTCTGGAAAGGCTGTACACAAGGTTTAGGAGTGTGTCTATGGGAATGTTTGACCATTCTTCCAGAAGTGCATTTGTGAGGTCAGGCACTGATGTTGGATGAGAAGCCCTGGCTCATAGTCTCCACTCTAATTCATCTCAAAAGTGTTCTTTCGGGTTGAGGTCAGGACTCTGTGCAGGCCAGTCAAGTTCCTCCACCCCAAACTCGCTCATCCATGTCTTTATGGACCTTGCTTTGTGCACTGGTGTGCAGTCATGTTGGAACAACAGGAGGGGGGCAACCCCAAATTGTTTCCACAAAGTTGGGGGCATAAAATTGTCCAAATGTCTTGGTATGCTGAGTTACCTTCACTGGAACTAAGGGGCCAAGCTCAACCCCTGAAAAACAACCCCACAGCATAATGCTCCCTCCCCCAAATTATTTGGACCAGTGCACAAAGCAAGGTCCATAATGACATAGAATAGCGAGCATGGGGTGGAGGAACTTGACAGGCCTGCAGAGAGTCCTGACCTCAACCCGATAGAACACCTTTGTGATGAATTAGAGACGAGACTGCAAGCCAGGCCTTCTCGTTCAACATCAGTGCCTAACCTCACCAATGTGCTTTCTGGAAGAATGCTCAAACATTCCCATAGACACACTCCTAAACTTTGTGGAAAGCCTTCCCAGAAGAGTTGAAGCTGTTATAGCTGCAAAGGATGAGCCAACCCAATATTGGACCCTACAGACTAAGACTGGGATGCCATTAAAGTTCATGTGCGTGTAAATGCAGGTGTCTCAATACATTTGACAATAAGTAAGTGTATGCCCCTGCAACTGATTGCCCTACTGTAACACAGATATACTTCAGGGACACTCTGCTCACCATCCTTTCATATTCCCATACCTATGCTAAGAACTTCATCATACCTTCCCCTGCTCTGATTGTTCAGGCTTTTCACATCTTTACTTACTTAGGGAGCTCCTAAATTCCTTCTTAGATCTATACATTACCTTTTTAACTGTAGCATGCTTTCCTAATTGTCTACCAGTTTCTGAGAATGGATCTTGGGCTTATATTTTAGGCTCTCTCATTCTGTCCATCAGACTGTCTCCCCCTCTCTTTTTTTTCTTACAAAGCCTCTTGTATGGTGATTGCAATATCTTGAGGATCACTTATGAGAACTACTGGAAAACAGGAGTTTTATCTTTCTCATCCACTGTCCATTTATCAGTGAAGGAGCAGAACCAGGCTGAATGTCTGTGCATATGGATATCTCATTAAGTGTTCTTCCTCACTTCACATTCAGAATTGGATCTCACAGAAACAAGTGGAGTCTGTCACCCCAGACTCCTTGCAACCCAAGGTAGGCTTCTTGTGGGGCCTATATGATGCTTGAACAAGGCCTTGGCCCAAGAAAAAGGATAATTGCTCACTGGGACTTCTTCTTTAAAAAAAAATATGCCACACACGTAGTGCCTTACATTATGTAGTGCTGCTCCTTAAAGCTGGCCATACACTAATAGTGTTTTTTTTTTCATTCAGCCTATGTTCATATGCTAGACACATTTATCTCCTGCTGCAGCTTTTGACAGCCAGCTGTTGGCTGTCAAAATACTTGAACCGCAGCTGCATCTGATTCAATGCAGCTGCTGTTTGGTTGAAAATTATCCAGTAGGTTCCTTCGACAAAAGTCAATTGAATAATTTGTTTTTGTCAAAACAGAGTAGGGCCAATGTTGTATTTCTCACAGTGTATGGCAAAGTTTAACAAACCGCTGAATAAATGGATTCTTTGCTCTTTCCAGTGGTGACCCACCCTAAATGAATCCAAGCTCACTGACACACCAGTAGGGTAAAGTGGATTTAAAAAAAGAACAAAAAGTCCTGCAGGAAAGAAGATGGGTTATACAGGTTAGCAACAACTGCACAAGATCAACAGCAAATTCGGAACTAAATATAAAAATAACCAAAGGTGAAAAGTTTACCTATCTGCCTATCTGCCCTGTCTAGGATTCAATTGCCTCTATACAGTCTGCTGGCATTGGAGCCCTGGATCTCCTGTAGGAACACTCTTTCTGGGATGTAGCAAGGACTGCAAATTTATTAACATTGCTGGTGGCCAAGAGGCTTTTCACTGCCAGCTTTAAGCATAGTACACACTGCTAGTTTCTTTTTTATTCAACTCAGCAAGCTGAACGAAAAAAAACTGACAGCTCAGGTCAGAGACACTGTACTAACAATCCGATGTTGGTACAATGATCTCCCCTGCTATTGTGTTCTGACAGGGGGATATCCTCCCATCAGTGACACTCCAGTCAGCGATCTCAGCCATTGGCTGTGAGCACTGATCGGGAGCCAGTTGGCAGACCTTTTTCAGTCATGACCCTTAAACAGAAGCCGGCTGAATGGCCAGACTCTGTCCAACCGGCTGCTGTACACACATGCCGAATGTCACCCAGTTTCTATTGAACCGGCCAATGTCGCCTGACATTCAGCCCGTGTTTACTGGGCTTTAGTCCAGCAGCAGCACAGCTCAGTCCTTTCCATCTGGAGTCATCAGTCTAACTCTTGGAAGCTCTGGACACCACTCTACAGCTTTGGTCACTGCCCTTTGTGGTTCTGCACTATATTGTTCTTCGACAGTAGCTCCCTGCAGCCAATTTCTCTGTCTACTCTGGAGTCAACAGTTTCCCTTCCTCTGCAGCTATGCTCCCTGCATCTTTGGGTCCTAGCTCTGCAGCACCCCTGAAACCCAGCCTACAGAACAGGGCAGTAACTCAGTCTTCTTTCTCTCTGGCTCCTTACACTCTAGTCTGCTCGAGTGGGTGGGGCTGCAGCCAATCAGAGTCCTGGATTCTCCAGGTCTTCATTAAGTCGTCTGCTGCTACCCCCATGCTGGGAGGCACCCTGCTATGGGTGGACAGGTCTAAAACCCACTGGCCAGTGAGAGTTATTCTTTCTCTCTGCAACTTTGTCAGTCATAACAGGAAGGACAAAAGTGTGTGGGCTGCTCAGGCTCGAGAAGAAGGGGGTATGTAGACACTGCATCTGCAGCTGCTGCTAGACTGCTGACAGGGGATGGAGCCTTTTCTGGCTCCTGTAAAGGTTCAAGAAAGTAAGGGTGACCCCTGGATGTCGCATATCTATGGTGTCCTGCTGCGTGAATATATGCAGTTGCAACCTCAGCTTGGACTCAGACCAGGCCACGCCCCCACACATTTCACTCTGCCCCTTGAGCTTAGTCATGGAGCTGGTCTGCTCTTATTTGGCCCATTTGCATGAGCAGCCAAGCGAAATTTGCTCCAATCTAAACCAAATCTAGCTCTCTAAAAGAGAATCAGATGTGTGTAGGTATAGTAGTGCAGAAGTGTGGTTGTCCTGGTGACAACTACACTCCCATTTCATGAACAGGTCTCACAGATACCATCATTTTCTTAATTAGTTCACAGACAGAAATATAAAACTCTAAATACTCTATCCAAAGCTACAAAATAGCTGGAGTTAGGTTTTCACATTTATTTTGTTCTTTTACCACATTTTAAAGTGGTTGCAAAGCCGCGAGCTTTGAAACCTTCTGTGCTGCAGCTCCCGCACGAGACCCCCCACTTTTTCTTACCTGAGCCAGATCCAATCCATCGATGTACACAAGCACAGCTGCTCCAGCCCCTGTCTCTCTCCTCATTGAACAGATTGATAGCAGCGGGAGCCATTGACTCCTGCTGCTGTCAATCAAATCCAGTGACACAGGAGCGGGGGGCAGAGCCGAGTCCCACTGTCTGTGTCAACGGACGCAGCAGCTGGACTCAGGAGTGAGCCCGCATGGGTGCCCCCAAGGAAAGCGTATTTCAGTGGGGGGTACCCAATGAAAAGGAGGAGCCAGAAGCTCTGGCGGGCACCCCAGAAAAAGAGGATTGGGCTGCTCTGTGCAAAATAATTGCACAGAGCAGGTAAGTATAGGCATGTTTGTTATTTTTTTTTTAATAAAACGAGAATTTACAACCCCTTTAATTTTATAACAATGGAGCAGGCATTGCCCATAATAACATGCACACCAGACTAATCCTTTTTGATTGAGACCTGATTTGAACTAATATGTGCACACGGACCAATTCTTTGCTAAGGAAAAGTTAAAGCGCCCATATAGCTTATGTTCGTATATCCAGAACATACAGGTGCACATAACATTGAGGAAGCTAGTTAAAAAAAATCTGCTAGGCAAATTATTATAATTTCTATACCAAGTTCATATGGAGTTGTTTGCACAATTTAATAATACTCTATCTTCTTCAGCCTGAACAAACTGGTCCCTGCGGAAAAAAATGGCACTCATAAATCAATAGCCCAGATGTAATCTTCGGTGTCTAGAATGCAGGGAGATTTTGGAGCATAATGGCACTGGTTGTCTATTGTCATTCAGACATGAGCTGCATCAGAAAAAAGGCTTGTGGGAACCTGATAAGAGTTGGTCAAAAGTGGGCTATAAATCAAACGTAGGCAGCATTCTGCTGATTTCACACACATGCTCACTGGAAAAAGTGATAGATCGGCAATTTACTGCTTATCACATCTGCTCCAAGTTTCATAATACCCAAAGCTGACCTTCACTGAGTAAACACTGGCTGGCTACCTGTTTGAGATGAAAATGTGTATGTGTGGTGTCTGTGTTCTCTGTAGACAAGAGGATTGCTATGGAAATATCCATTTATGCAGCCTAATGTAATGTGGCGAGAGTCTAAACAAATTATTTCCTGGATGCATGCCAAAGATCAACGCTTAAAATAGGATTGTATTGTTGTCTGTGAGTAATTCATAAATAATATGCAAAAAAAGGATCATCGCTGAAAAATAAAAGTGTATTTTATTTTGTACCTATAAGTAGTGAGTCACATTTTCCACCTTGGTAATAAAGAAGCAAGACAACTTTTTAACTTACAAACAAAAAAAAAAGAAAAATCATTGACCTTTCTTTGCATGTGTATGCACACACGTGTTTGAACTCAAAGATACATTTCAAAACCAGGAATATGAATACAAGATTCATTATTTGTCACTAGACTAGAGACAACAGGTTTTAATGTTGGCACACGTTATTCAAACAATTTGTCAAATGTTAAATGTACAAGTACAGTGCAGGCTTCTTACAATGTCTCTTGACCTGGCTGCACCCCTAAAGAAAAGTTTTTTTCTTATATGTTGCTTAAAGAGTAACTCCACTTTTGTTGAAAAAAAACATTTGTACATTCAAGGATTTTAACAAACTTTGTTGCAGATTCCTACCTTTTGTTATTCTGAAGAAACACCCTAATCACCCTGTGCTGAGCAGGGTCCCCCTGCTGCTTGGCTGCAGAGAAAGGGACTGGGGAATCTCTGTCTTTAAAAGTGAAACATCAGGGGTCTGTTTAGACACCTGATATTACACCAAAAACCCCCAATGGGGCTCCTAAAAAAAAATTGTAAAAAACAATAAAAAAATATTATTGTAAAAAATAATTTAAAAGCATACAATTGTAAAAAAGTAATAATACAATGTTAAAAATACCAATCTCTGTTCACTGCTCTACTGGCACTGTCCATTGCCCTACTGCCCTATATATACATATATACGCACATGCATATGTGTTTGAGCTTTAGGGTGCACACCCTAATGCAATAGGCTGCGCACACCTATGTCTGTGCCCATGTGGAAAGTGAATCTAATGGGAGTGGTTTTATAATTATCAATGAGCTGCTGCACCTGCAGGGCTCTAATGAGGTAATTGCAGGATTTGCACTCCTTTAAACATGACTTCCTATTAGGAGTATCTAGCCAAAAATTACATTTTTGGTGCAGGGGATGCCTAAAATTTGACTTGTATCTTAGTGTAGACTTCTGGCAAAATCAGCGAGCCAATCACACAAGCAGGAACTGATGTTTCTGGGTGGTGTTCTGTACACATTCTGTGTACAGAACGCCTGCATCAAACAATATTGCATTGCATTTTACAAGAAATGAGATTGAATAGGAAAGGTATTTTTTTAATAACATTCAATACAATATAACTTGTGCCGCAATTGTATATGTTATATTATTTTTTTCTTATTTTTTTCCCCAACAAAGTGGAGTTACCCGTTAAGGTTACACCAGTTTACATATTGCTGTTTGTCTTTTAATTACAAATATCCATAGACATTGGATCCCTGGTGCTCATCCAATGGTCCTTTAGTGCATATAGTGCAGCCCTCGTGCCCCAGCAAGGAGCATTCAGTAGGGGCATTCATTTGTAAAGGGACTGTTATAGCAATGATCTCTAGCAGGCTCGTGTAACATATTCTTAGTTTCCTGTAGCATATATCCAGTCTTCAGTTACACATGTAGTATATCATCAGTCTCTAAACCAGATCTACTGTTAGAAATCATGGGGCCCCATGCAGCCCCTCCCCAACCACGCCTACACCCCACCTACCCCCCCCCCCCCCGGAATGCAGCGAAAAAGCAGCGCTGACTTTATCCACCTACACCCCGAAAATGGAAAAAAAGTCCCTCCTCTGTTCCCACCTCCTGGGCCCCTCTGTTAACCTGATGGGATCTAGGAAAATGTAATATAAGCCCTGGTAAGCAAATAGGAGTGAGGGTGTGGCCTAGTAAAATCCATTTATCAATTTAGGCAGAAACTAACAAAAAAGCTGCCCCGGCCCCCCCCCCCCTGTTTAGCTGATGGGACCTGGGTCCAGTACAACAGGACTGGTTGTGCTGCCTTATCAATGGCCCTGCTCTGACCATATCCAGCACCATTTCAGCAGTCTTTGACAAACCTCTGTAGCACTTCATCTACTAAATATTACATATGGCTGGATGGGGGTGGCAAGGGGTGCAGCTGGGGCTCCCTACATTCTTCTGATCCAGCTGTTTTGTCTGAGTTTGCCTATGATAGACTTACATGACCATTTTTGGGAAAACATTATAGATTCCTGATTGTCTGATTGTTCTTGTTTCACCTCTGCTACCTCTGTCATCTCCACATGGAAGAGACTGCCCCATAGACAGTAGAAAAAAAACAATTGGATCCTGCATATTATATTAGGGTGTATCTAATTCTAAAATGCTATTTTTTAAAATTAGGATAGAGTAAGGGGAGGGTTAGAACTCTTGTCAAGCTCGTATTGCTCTCTTTGTCACCTTTCTA
>BLSH010092894.1:40813-62120 GCA_018402905.1 Glandirana rugosa
AATTCACGGATCAACCATTAATCAAACATAATAATCAAGGGAAAGTAGATAATCAACGATTTACACCTAATCGGGACAACCGATAAGGAATGGATACAATTAATATAAGGACAAATGTAAAACATAACAATCCCATTACACTACTTAGAGAATATACTAGAACGTACCATATATAAGACATACTTAAATGTTATTTCAGTCAACCTCAAGGTCATACAGCATTCGATCTCAGCAGATCATCACAACTCGCTTGGGCCTGACATTGCAAGCCCAGGCATGGCTTGAAAGCCCACAGGCACCGTGCCTGGGCCTGGGCCTGTAAAGTTTTTAGCAAGCCCACCGAACCCGAACGATTTTTGAAATGTCCGGGTCCGGGTCCGTGCCACGGACACCCGAAAGTTCGGTACGGACCCGAACGTTACAGTCCGGGTTCGCTCAACACTACTAGACGACTCTAGCTTACGACATACTGGAACTCCAACTGACTTTATTGTAAATTCATACAGAATATATACCATGCAAGATCATATAAGAGATTCATCACATTACCCTAACAATACAAAATGTAAACAGGAATATAATTAACATAGGTAAGGAATAGCCAACAGGGCTAATCCACATTTAGCAACTAATAGATGAAAGGGAACTAATAATACAAACTAATTACCAACTAGGCACTTAAACAAACCTAGGTGCCCAGACTGTTTGGCACCCAGCCCACAACCCCTGGATATACAAAATACATTTAACATTATAGTAAGCATAAACACATAACCATCCCATAATGGTTCGATATCAAGGTAAAGAGATGATCAGACAGACAGAAACAATAGGTGACTCAATTAACAATGGGGATTCAAACCTAGGAGGCACACAATAGGAGATACATACTTAACAGTAAACACATAACACCTTAATAAACAGACTATAGTAGTCGACCCCAGTATCAGGTTGGTTTGAGCTGATCATATTAACATCTGCTCTGAGTTTCACAGTCTAAAGCAGTCATTGCTGGTTTGGGCACAAAGGACCCAAATCTGTATGTTTTCTGGTTGGCATGGACCCAAATCTGAAGCAAGATCACTCCAAGGGTCCCCCAGGCACACACCTCTCAAAATGCAGTGTTCCTTTAAAAGCCAGAGCCTATAGTCAGTAGGCAAGAGGCCTCCCTGCAGTCCCCTCCAAAAACTCCTGTCCTGGTTGGGTCTGTCACAAATAAATATATGAAATACATTCACAACATAATGGACTGGCAAGAAGCTGCAGTTCCACGCAAAGGGCTTCTGAAAACGTTGCTCAATTTTGCAATGGGAACATTCAATAAAATAAAATAAACTGAGAGGACTTTCTGATTTTAGTTGAAAAGTTTCCTGGAATGCATTAAAACATCATCTGGGTTTGTTCAATGTGTGTCCATTTGGATTCAGCAAAATTCTAACATTTTGCTGCATAAAATGCATGTCAAGTAGAAATTCTATTCTTCCGTAGGTGTCTGACTCACATATATTTGCTTTGGGTGAACCACTTGCCGACCGCTGTCCACAGTCTGATGGCGACAGAATGGCTCGATATTGCAAACTGCCGCCATATGACGGCGGCTGCGATATCCCTCACTGTGAGCGCGCGCGCATTGCCGGAGGCGTGCTCGCTGTGTTCAGGGGTGGCAGGGAGTGGGTAGGGCGGACTCGATCGCCGCCGGCTACCCGCGATGCCCCCCCCGCAGGGAAAAAACGGAGGTCCGTGTAAGTAAACACGGATCTCCGTTCTGTTAGAGGGGGAAGGGCTGTGATCACAAGCTTCCTGTATATGGAAGCCAAGATCACTCCCTTCCCCCAGCCAGGCCAGCCCACACACAGTTAGAACATGCCCAGGGAACACAGTTAACCCTTAGAGCGCCCCCTCCAGGTTAACCCCTTCACTGCCAATGGCATTTACACAGTAATCAGTGCATTTATATAGCACTGATCGCTGTATAAATTCCAATGGTCCCAAAAAAGTGTCAAAATGGTCTGACATGTCTGCTGCAATATCGCAGTACCGCTAAAAATCGCAGATCACCGACATTACTAGTAAAAGATAAAAAAAAAAATAAAAACCCCAGAAATGAATTCTCGTCATCCGTAAACGTGGTAACTTTTGTGCAAACCAATCAATAAACGCCAATTGTGATTTTTTTTTTACCAAAAATATGAGGAAGAATATAAATTGGCCAAAACCGATGGAAAAAAAATGTTTTTATATATTTTTTTGGATTTGTATTTTAGCAAAAATTAAGAAATTTGGGTTTTTTTGCAAAATTGTGGCTCTTTTTTGTTTATAGAGGCGATCAGAAATGACGCAGAGGGGATCAAATACCACCAAAAGAAAGCTCTATTTGTGAGAAAAAAAGGACAAAAGTTTTGTTTGGGTACAACGTTGCACGACCGCGCAATTGTCAGTTAAAATGACGCAGTGCCGAATCGCAAAAAGTGCTCTGGTCCTAAAGTGGGAAATCCTTTCGGGGCTGAAGTGGTTAAGGTCAGTTCACACTACAGAAACACAGTCTGGATACGTTTCAGATGTGTTTCTGCATGTGCATTTTCAATGTGTTCTAGTACCTTCTTTCTCTCTTGTTGTTTTTACAAAGTTTTCCTGGATTTTTCTTTTTTTTTGCGCTGTAATGGGTTTTGGGGTGTTTTTGATGTGTTTAGCCCCATTTCAGTGCAGTTCTTTGCAGAAAAATGCAGCATATTCTACTTTTGTTGATTATACTGGAACACACTGCAATGGTGTGATCTTTGTCATCAAAATCCATGTAACCTACTCTCTATGCGTTTTTGATGCTGAAAAAAAATGCACTGGACTGAATATGGTGTGAACCAGCCCTTAGTGTGAATGAAAAAAAGGAAACTATAAGGGCCATTTCACAACTACATTATTTTATGTTATCATCTTACCACCTTGTCATCTTTGCTGTCATCATTATTTAAATACAAAGCAAGGGTGATGATAATTAGTCCAAAAAAGAAAAGTGTACCTAAACCTCAAACCAAGAATATAATTTATTGCAGCTAACTAGTCCTCAGTGTGGTAGCTGCATTTGATTTTTGTTTTTGTTTTTTTGCTTTTTTATTTTTCAAGCTTCTTTTTGCACTATTTTCACCTACTAACCCTGACAAGAACCCACTTCCTATCCCTGGATCATTACCTCACTCCTCTATGTACAGTATCTCACAAAAGTGAGTACACCCCTCAGATTTTTGTAAATATTTTATTATATCTTTTCATGTGGCAACACTGAAGAAATTACACTTTTATACAACATAAAGTAGTGAGTGTACAGCTTGTATAACAGTGTAAATTTGCTGTCCCCTCAAAATAACTCAACACACAGCCATTAATGTCTAAACTGCTGGCAACAAAAGTGAGTACACCCCTAAGTGAAAATGTCCAAATTGGGCCCAAAGTGTCAATATTTTGGGTGGCCACCATTCTTTTCCAGCACTGCCTTAACCCTCTTGGGCATGGAGTTCACCAGAGCTTTACTGGCTGCCACTGGAGTCCTCTTCCACTCCTCCACGATGACATCACAGAGCTGGGGGATGTTAGAGACCTTGAGATCCTCGACCTTCCATGTGAGGATGCCCCACAGGTGCTCAATAGGGTTTAGGTCTGGAGACATGCTTGGTCAGTGCATCAGCTTTACCCTCAGCTTCTTTAGCAAGGTAGTGGTCATCTTGGAGGTGTGTTTGGGGTTGTTATCATGTTGGAATACTGCCCTGCGGCCCAGTCTCCGAAGGGAGGGGATCATGCTCGCTTCAGTATGTCACAGTACATGTTGGCATTCATGGTTCCCTCAATGAACTGTAGCTCAACAGTGCCGGCAGCACTCATGCAACCCCAGACCATGACACTCCCACCACCATGCTTGGCTGTAGGCAAGACACACTTGTCTTTGTACTCCTCACCTGGTTGCCACTACACACGCTTGACACCATCTGAATCAAATAAGTTTATCTTGGTCTCATCAGGCCACAGGACATGGTTCCAGTAATCCATGTCCTTAGTCTGCTTGTCTTCAGCAAACTATTTGTGGGCTTTCTTGTGTGTCATTTTTAGAAGAGCCTTCCTTCTGGGATGACAGCCATGCAGACCAATTGATGCAGTGTGCGGTGTATGGTCTGAGCACTGACAGGCTCACCCCCCACCCCTTCAACCTCTGCAGCAATGCTGGCAGCACTCATACGTCTATTTCCCAAAGAGAACCTCTGGATATGAAGCTGAGCAAGTACACTCAACTGCTTTGGGTGATCATGGCGAGACCTGTTCTGAGTAGATCCTGTCCTGTTAAACAGCTGTATGTTCTTGGCCACCATGCTGCAGTTCAGTTTCAGGGTCTTGGCAATCTTCTTATAGCCTAGGCCATCTTATGTTGAGCAACAATTCTTTTCTTCAGATCCTCAGAGAGTTCTTTGCCATGAGGTGCCATGTTGAACTTCCAGTGACCAATATGAGTGAGAGCGATAACACCAAATTTAACACACCTGCTCCCCATTCACACCTGAGACGTTGTAACACGAACGAGTCACATGAAACTGGGAGGGAAAATGGCTAATTGGGCCCAATTTGTACATTCTCACTTAGGGGTGTACTCACTTTTGTTGCCAGCAGTTTAGACATTAATGACTGTGTGTTGAGCTATTTTGAGGGTACAGCAAATTTACACTGTTATACAAGCTGTACACTCACTACTTTGTAGCAAAGTGTCATTTCTTCAGTGTTGTCTCATGAAAAGATAGAATAAAATATTTACAAAAAATGTGAGGGGTGTACTCACTTTTGTGAGATACTGTATATATAGAGGGAGGTTGTCATCCTGAGTTATATTCCTGAAATGGACTACAACATGTCTGTATCAATTCCTCTACATTACATGGAGGCAGGGTGAGGTCATAGTTTACAGAAGATAACTAGGATACAATATATTTTTTATGGAGCTCACAGGACAATCTATTTCAGACAAGACCAACAAGTTTATTCTGTATATGCTAAAACTGTTCTTATCTTAAAGTGATATACTCACTGTGTAACCTAATGGGTTGATCCTCTGCATTGTTTAAAAAGACTGTTTGATCCTGTCTTCTCGGATCCTCCCCTTCTTCCACTGTCCCCAATCCATCTCCTGATAACGCAGAGCCTTGGAGTCACTCTGCACATGCTCAATTTGTTGTGTATTGCTAAAGAGTTTTTTTTTTTCTTGAGAGGGTGCATATGATCAGCACAGGGCCAATCAGCACTGTTCAGACAGAGGGTCAGGGGCCCTGCAACTTTATTGGACAGTCAGAGGAGAATGAAAACTCCTCCTACAAGCTTTAACCAGACACTGCTAAAAGTCACAAGACTGCTATATACTGCTGATGAGAAAAACATATTTAGCAGTTTATATTTACTAAAATAATTGCATTTCCATGTTCTCTGTGCTGTGGGAGACCAGATATTGTGAATGCAGGGTTCTGGGTTTAGTAACACTTTAACATAAAAAGAAATCTAATGCACATGTAGAACAAAAAGCACTTCCAAAAGCATGGGTTGAACCCCTAGAATGGTAAAGGTGAAACCAATAAAGCCATGGTGTTGAGCAAATAAGGTAACATGCACCTTTAATTGCAAAAAACCTGGGCAGTACAAAATGAATATTGTAGCAGAGTTTCCCAAAGGGAGCCTGGAAAAGTCCTGCTCAGGATTCACACATCTCCCAGTCTCCTCTCCTACACTTTTAGAAACCTCTGATTCTTTATCCAAGTGGGGTTTCACACCTCTCTCTCTTTTGGCAATTTAGGATCACCTGAGTCAGTGCTCGAGAGCCTGGGGAACAGGCAGGTGGTGTTTGTAAGAGCTGAAGGTTGGAAAGGAAAAAAAAACTGTATGTGGAGACTGCCAAACAATGTGGTTGTACAGGCAGGAGGTCTTTTATATTAATGCATTCTATGCATTAAGATAAAAACGTTCCATGTGCAGCAACCCCCTCATCCCCCCTAATACTTACCTGAGCCCCATCCAGATCCAGCGAAGTTGCACAAGAGACTCGGCTGTCCGGGACTCCCCTCCCCATTTGCTGAGACAGATGCGTGGCACCATTGGCTCCCACTGCTGTCAATCAAATTCAGTGATCCAATGAAGAGAAAAATGGGGCCGGCTCCATGTCTGAATGGACACACAGAGCAGAGGCTCGGCTCGGGTGCCCCCATAGCAAGATGCTTGATGAGGGGGCACTCGGCAGGAGGAAGGGGACAGGATTACTGGCGAGGGACCTGAGAAGAAGAGGATCAGGGCTGCTCTGTGCAAAACCATTACACAGAGCAGGTAAGTATGTTTGTTATTTTTAACAAAAAAAAAACAAGAGTTTAATATCACTTTAAGCTAGGACAGCCTGGTAGTCAGGATTTTGATTTGTGTAGTTAGTGCTGGGACATGACTAGTTTTTAAACTCTGGGGCAATGTACAGAACCTGTAAATAGCCTTGTAAATAACACAAAAAAACACAGCACTGTTTGTCACTGTATCACTGGACTGGTATCTGTGCCTAGAAGTGTGCTCACCCCAGGTATAAGTGCTACCCATCCCCAGCTCATGATATGTACAACAATACAGCCAAAACCTTTTACAGTTATTTTGTTCCAACCTCAAAGACAAGCGTAACCAATAAAAGTCAAAGGGGTTGATTTAATAAAACTGGAGAGTGCAAAATCTGGTTCAGCTCTGCATTGAAACCAATCAGCTTCCAGGTTTATAGTCAAAGCTACCATGCACAGCTTCACCAGATTTTGCACTTTCCAATTTTAGTAAATCAACCACAGTGAGTAAGCAAGATAGGTCGCATGCCATTATTTGGCTAGTACAAATTGTATATAAGTACAATATAATGTCATGTACCCAAAGAGAAACAGATTGCAGACAAAACCTCCTACAAGAAGGGGTCTTGTTTAACCAATTCAGATCTGTGCTATAGCAGAAAGACAGCTACAGCGCGGATCTCAATTGCCCGGCGGATGTCCATGGACGTCCACCCTTGCGCACACTCCCCACGCACACTCGCAGCCTGCCACCTTGATGTCCGCCCGAGACCCGCCGATCACCTGTAACAACTGCAGAACGGGGAACCGCCGATGTAAACACGGCGGTTCTCCGGTCTGATAAGGGGAACATAGCAGATCTACTGACACCCTGTCACTGGGATCAGTTAGATCTGTTATGTCCTGACCAGCCCCGCCCCCATACAGTTAGAACACATGCAGGGAACACAGTTAACCCCTTCACATCCCCCTGTAGGTAAACCCCTTCACTGCCAATGACATTTATACAGTAATCAGTGGACATTTAAATTTCTGATCGCTGTATAAATGTCATTGGTCACAAAAAAGTGTCAAAAATGTTCGACATGTCGGCTGTAATTAGGAGAAACAGAAAGTTCAGACAGCCGCACTCCAATCGATGCTGATTTATTTTGGCAAAAATGCACAAAACAAGTAAATGCAGGTACAGTCAAATGCCAGCAGGAACGGACACCAGGTAGCAGCTAACGCGTTTCACATCTAGAGTTGACGCTTACTCATAGCTGTGCATTTTTACCAAAATAAATAAGCATCGATTGGAGTGCGGCTGTCTGAACTCTCTGTTTCTCCTATTTGCACTGTGGCTTAGCCAGCACCCTACACAGGTGGATTGAGGTCCTAATCGGCCAGGTGAGGCTTGGAGCGGGTGTATCTTTCTATGTCGGCTGTAATATTGCAGTCCCGATAAAAATCATTACTAGTAAAAAAAAAAACTAGTAAAAACACCATAAATCAATTCCCATAGTTTGTAGATGTGATAACTTTTGTGCAAACCAATCAATATACACCGACTGTGATTTATTTTTACCAAAAATATGTAGAAGAATACATTCTTGTGAAGATATCTACACATCAAAAGATGCTTTACACTATTTCAGCGAGCAACCCTTGGTTATAGAGCATACCATGTAACATGTAATCCTCCAGAGGACTGACATATTACTAAGATCTAAAAAAAATAAATAATATACTTGGTCACCTAATGCAGTTTTCTTGTATTCTTAATAATTTTTAATTAATTCAGGACATTTTCTGAGAAGCAATGAATGTCTGCTATTTTAGGTGTGATCCACTAGGACCAATAAGCATCAGTAGCAATAGGGTGATTCTAAGCCACCTGACTGTACTAGCTGTGTATATGAAAGCAAAAATTATTGACCTTACCATTAGTTGGACACCACATTTATTATAATTAGGGATGAGCCTAACACCCCCGGTTCGGTTTGCACCAGAACACCGTGAACGGGCAATAAGTGTATGGGAACCCAGGTACTGCTCTAGAGGACATGTATCAATGCAAAAAAAGTTTTTAAAACAATTGTTTTTTCAAGAACAGTGATTTTAATAATGATTAAAGTGAAGAAAATATTCCTTTAAATATCGTGCCTGGGGGTCCCCTTAGTCTGAATGTAAAGTGACACATCTGTGTGATGTATAGAACAGTGCACTGTTACAACAATCTAGCAGGAAGTACAAAGTTGTATAGATGGGGCATACTCTGTGTTGGGATTCCACTACTGTGGCTAATTGCCACTTAGATATAGTACACAGCCTAGCACACAAACAAACCCTGGTAAGGGTGCATAGTAAGATAAGGACGCCTCCACTGACTGGACAACCAGTCCTAAGCCACCCTTACAGGCAAGTCCTCCCTCAAACACTGCTGCTCCGGGACGAGCCGACAGGTTCTGTTTGTTGTAACAGTGCACCTTTAATACTTATACCCTGAAGGGTTCTATTGAGGTCCTCCAATAATGTCCCGATTCTTTCATTGTAGTTGTTTTTAATTATTCCTGATCGCCTGTATACATCTTCATATACCATCGCCATATGGCCTGCAGCTCTTGAAGAAGCGCAAAGCACGTAACTTGTAGAGCAAATGAAGAGACCTCACGCCACACATTTATAGCATACCTTACACCCTGGACAATCTTGTCTGCTTTTGCGAATTCCCTGAGTGTTGATTTGTATTTTACTGCTATAAAATGTTTTATAGTGACCTTTGCTGGTTGTCATACAGGCAGTAACAATTTGTGTGGCTTTAAACGCACCTATCTTTTGTCTATTGTTTTAATAAGCATAATAAAATTTACTCCTTAATGAAAAGTTTTTGTATATGCCTAAAAAGTCCATATTTCTTCTCCAAATTCTTTAAAAACTTGATCATTTTGGACGTGGCACAGTTTACTATTTCAGTGTCCACAGTACCACTCTGTGGTGACACAATGAGTGGGTATATTCCCGCTGCGTACTATGTTTAATAAACCTTTGCAGTTACTCTCGTTGGAAGCAGGAACAGGCCCTGCAGTAGTAATTTATTTTAAAAATTGTAATGACATGCCCCAGGCAAACAGGTGCAGAAAAATTGTGCCTTGGGTGTTGGTGTTGGCAGAACACTGTAAACACTTGCAGTTGCTCTTGTTGGAAGCAGGAATGGGCCCAGCAGTTGTAATTTATTTAAAAAATTGTAATGACATGCCCCAGTCAAACAGGTGCATAAGAATTGGTGCCTTGGGTGTTGGTGGTGGCAGAACACTGTAACCCCTTGCAGTTTCTCTTTTGGGCACAGGAACAGGCCCTGCTGTTACATTTTTTTTTAAAAATTGTTATGACATGCCCCTGTAAAACAGGTGCAGAAAAATTGTTATTAAAATATTGTTGGAAGCTAGCAACATCAGGATTCAAGAGGAATAGGATAGGCAGCATAGGCAGTCTCCAGGTCCCTAGCAAATTCAATCAGTTTCATCAGCATCAGGGGCTTGATAGTTGCTGATCCAGGACTGATTCTTTTTTATAAATGTGAGCCTATCAACGGAGTCTGTGGACAGGTGCACTCTTTGATCTGTTACGAACCCTAAAGCAGCAATGAATGTCCGTTCAGAAAGTATGGATGCAGGACAGGCCAGTAGCTTGATTGCATATTGAGCAAGTTCCAGACAGTGGTCCATCCTCAAGACCCAGTAACACAGTGGATGCTCAGTTGGAAAGGTCTCCAAGTCTGTTCTTGCTCCTTGATATTCCTTCACCATATAATACAGACACTGACGATGGTTGCTTGTACCTATCAGCCCTGGGTGCTGAGGACTGAAAAATTGTTCAAAGGCATCGGTCAGTCGGCCACCTTCACCGCTCTTCCTCTGACTGAAGGAAGCCTCAGAAACACTTTGTCCAGCAGCAGGAAATGGTAACTTCCCAGGGTCTGGAAAGGCATTGCACAAACTTTTCTTCAAACTATCATGAAGATGTTTCATCTTCTGCTCCCTCTGCGAAGGCAGGATGAGCTCTGCAACTTTCCCCTTGTAATGTGGATCAAGAAGGGTTGCCACCCAGTAATGATCCCTCTCCTTGATACCACAAACCTTGGGGTCTTTTCGCAGGCTTTGCAGAATCAGGGAGGCCATGCAGGATAAGTTTGAGTGGAGGCCATGCAGGATAAGTTTGAGTCTGGGTCACTGAGGATGACATTGTCAGGAACTACCTCCTCCCAGCCACGTACAACTGCTTGGGTTTCTGGGGACTGAATATCATCCCTTGAAGACTGCTGTGTGTTATTCTCTACATCCATGCTGACACAATCCTCCTCCTCCTCCCCCTCTTCTTCCTGTGTGTTTGGTGGCCCTGCAGTAATGCTATCTGCATAAAGGGGGCCTTGAGAGGAAAGGAAGTCTTCCTCTTCCTCCCTCTGTTCTGCCTCAAGTGCCCTGTCCATGATTCCACCAAGCATGTGCTCCAGCAGGAAGACTAGAGAGACAGTGTCACTGATGCATGCATTGTTACTGCTCACCATCCTTGTGGCCTCCTCAAATGGTGACAGGACAGTACATGCATCCTTGATCAGTGGCCACTGGTGTGGCAAAAAAAAACCTCCAAGCTCCTGTGAGCCTGTCCTGATGCCATACTCAAAGAGGTACTCATTGATGGCCCTCTGCTGTGCATGCAGCCGCTGCAGCATTGCCAATGTTGAGTTCCACCTGATGGACATCACAAATGAGGCGGTTGTTGGGCAGGTTTAATTCCCACTAAATGTCATTCAGCCAAGCACTGGCATTGTATGACTGGCAGAAATGACCACAAACTTTTCTGACCTGCCAAGCATGGAACATGTGTGAAGTGTCCATGTTGGAGTGCAATGAGAAGGTTGGTGCCATTGTCACATACAACCATTCCTGGCTCAAGCTGCCGTGGCGTCAACCACCTCTGAGCCTTCCCTCACAGAGCTGACAGAATTTCTGCCCCTGTGTGGCTCCTGTCCCCTAGGTAGACCAATTCAGGCACCACATGGCATCTTTTAGCCTGACTACCTGCGTAGCCTCTAGAATGCTTTGCAGGCACTGCTGCTTCAGAGGACACTGCTGCAGAAGAGGCCACAGAGAAAGAAGAAGAGGAGGGGGTAGAGGAAGCAGATGTGGCAGAAACATCACCTTTTTTTGGAGGTTTGGTGGCGGAACTAGCTCCAACACCAAACCCTGTCCTGCATCCTTCCCAGCTGCCAGCAGCATTACCCAGTGCAACATGAAGGAAAGGTAACATAACTGACCATGTCTGCTTGACCATGAGTAAGCGGTAATATGAATTTTATTGCTGACTGCCCTGTCCAAAGAGGCCAAAACATTGCCTTCCACATGACAGTAGAGCGCTGGAATGGCCTTACGTGAAAATAAATTTATTTTCTAAACCTGCCACTGTGGTACAGCACATTCCACAAATTCACAAAAGGGGGGCAGTCTACCAGCTGAAAAGGCAGCAGTTGGAATGCTAGCAATTTGGCCAAGCTAGCATTTAAATGCTGAGCATGTGGATGGCTGGGACAGTCATTTTTTTACGGTTCAGCAACTGGGGTAGGGAAATTTGCTTGCTGGCATCAACTGGTGTTGTACTGCTAGCAGATTCGCTGCAAGTACTTGTGGCACCCATGGCTAGACCTTCATTCCCCTCAGTGCAGGCTTTTGAGAGGACTGGAGGTATAGTAAGGGTTGAGGTTACAGATGACGAGCAAGGAGAAGTCCGCCTTGTTTTATGATGTGGGTCTTTGAGGTGCTGTTGCCAATGGACTGCATGACAGGTTGTCATATGTCTTGTCAAGCATATAGTGCCCAAGCAGCTGCTGTTCTGGCAGTGCTTGATCCACTTCAGACATAGATTGCAAACAGTAACGTTGTGATCTACTGCACAAGTGTTGACAAAAGCCCACACCATTGAAGTTTTGGAAGTCAGCAGGGAGTCAGCAGCTCCCTGCACTTGTGGAGCTCTGTGGTGTGATGTAATAGGGTAGTTTCCCTCAAGCTGGCCCCTGGAGGAATTCTGCCTGATTGGAGTTGTGCCTCCTCCTCCTCCTCACTTTCCTCCTCTCTTCTCTCAGGCACCCAAGTAGCAAACTTGGCAGTATGCTACAGCTGGGACAACATGACTGCTAATTTCTTGTCCTTCTGTGGCACCCCCTCTCTCTAGGTTCACGTTACTCCCTTCCTCAACCTGGGAAACAACATAGGAGCAAATAATTCTGCTGATTCCTCCGTGCATGATGGTGGGGCTACAGAAGGAGTAACTGTGGACAAGGAGCGGGTAGAATAGGTCGCTTTGGCAGCTGCATTGGAAGACAAGCCAGTATGAGCCTGGGTGACATAGGATGAGGAGGATAAGGATGGCTTAGTTATCCACTCCACCAACTCTTCTGCATGTTGTGGCTCAATAACACGACCAACAGCAGAAGAAAAGGACAAGCGTGACCCACCTGCAAAGGATGCACCATGTCCGCCACCACCACTTTTCACTATAGACACAGAGGATGCTTGCCCTCTTTTAGTGGCCTGTGAGCATCTGCCTATCCTTGGTGGCCTTCCGGACATGATGGGGATTTTTTCAACAACATACTAAACTATATTATATACTGTACACTGCTGAATGGACTGTATTTATAGTCTACACTGAATGCAGCGTGTGTGTGTGTGTATATATATATATATATATATATATATATATTCTTACACTGCCTGAACGGACTTTATATACTATACACTGAATGAGCTGTATATATAGTCAACACTGAATGCAGCATAATATATATTTATATATATATATATATATATATATATATATATATATATAATCCCTATACAGGCGGCCCCCTAGTTACAAACATCCGACATACTAATGACTCCTACTTGCAAATGGAGATAGACAACAGGAAGTGACAGAAATCTACCCCTAGGAAGGGAAATTCACTCCTGTAAGAGTTATTATGGGAAAAAAGGTGTTTCCACTGATGCTTTATCACCTAGGTTTGTTTCCACAACAACCCAAAATTTTCAAAATCCAATTATCATTGGGACAAGTGAGGTGAAATCTTTTGAACAGAAACATAGACAGCAAAACAAACATTGCAGGGCATTAACCCTTCCCTAAGCTATCCAAAAAGCTTAAAAATATTTTTTTCGACTGAAGCTAAACTTAAAAAATGTACCTGTTTTGACTTGCAAACAAATTAAACTTAAGAACAAATCTACAGTCCCTGTCTTGTTTGTAACCCGGGGACCTCCTGTATACTGTATATATATTCTTACACTGCCTGAATGGACTCCATATACTATACACTGAATGAGATCTATATATAGTCTACACTGAATGCAACGTATTATATATATATATATATATATATATATATACTGTATATATATATTCTTACACTGCCTGAATGGACTTTATATACTATACACGGAAAGAGCTGTATATATAGTCTACACTGAATGCAGCGTATTATATATACTATATACTGTATATATATATATATATATATATATATATATTCTTACACTGCCTTAATGGACTTTATATACTATATGCGGAATGAGCTGTATATATAGTCTACACTGAATGCAGCATATTATATATGTATGTATATATATATATATATATATATGTATATATACTGTATATATATATATATATTCTTACACTTCCTGAATGGACTTTATATACTATACACTGAATGAGCTGTATATATAGTCTACACTAAATGCAGCGTATTATATATATATACTAATAGATGGTACATATATATTCTTACTCTTATACTGCCTGAACGGACTCTATATACTAAACACTGAATGAGCTGTATATACTGTATAGTCAACACTAAATGCAGCGTAATATATATATATATATATATATATATATATATATATATATATATACAGTACATATATATTCTTACACTGCCTCAACTGACTCTATATACTATACACTGAATGAGCTGTATATATATTCTACACTAAACGCAGGGTATTATAGATATATATTATATATGGTACATATATATTCTTACACTGCCTGCACTGATTGTATATAAGCTACATCAGATCTATATACTACACTGCCTGCACTGACTGTATATACTCTGCACTAGATCTACATACTTCGCTGCCTGCACTGCCTGTACATACTCTCTAAACTATATCTATATACTACACTGCCTACACGGACGCCACTAACTAAACTAGCTATCTAAACTAGATCAACATCAGTCTCCAGTGTCCACGTACACACACTACACGCGGTCGCTGTTCAAGGCACCCTGCCTTTTAGCCAATCATGGCTCTCACAGCAGAGCATGCTGTGATTAGCCAAAGCATGCAGGTCATGTTCATGCTTTAGCCAATCAATGGGTGGCATTTCCCGCGGTCTAGCAATGCATTATAGGGTGCTCGAATTTGACGTAAACGCCCCATAATGTTCTAAATTTGGCGAATGGCTGAACACCCAATGTTTGAGTTGAACTTACTTTCTACTCGAACCGAGAGCTCATGCCTAATTATAATATACAAATGTGCAATCACAAACTATTTTTTTAAAACATCATACTTATCAACTTTTTTGTGTGTCATAAATGTAACAAAGTTAAATAAAACACGTGAATACATTTCATAAACTATAATATTGTCTCTTGTGTATTAATTGTGCTTTAAACTCAAATCTTCTTTAGTGAAAACAATTTGTCACTCCACTTTAAAATGTCAACAATACACCTTCCCTTTTAAAAGTGGGGTTGCTCTTGTTTTCACTCTCCTTCTTCCACTTCTGGTGGGGTCCCTTTTCCTTCTGTGATCTTTCTCCACTGATGTCAAATACAAATCATATGGATGGATCTGGATACACTCCCCATTATTTAGTTAATTTGCTCAAAAATAAAAAATATATTTGCCCATAGTGCATCACTGTATAACACCATTACCATTATTAATAAAAGGTTACATGCACTTAAATAATTTAGTGCACTATCGCTGGTGCACTACAGGTAAGAGCATGTACAGGTAGCCTAGAATATGCTGGCACCTTAAGATGTGCACGGCCAGGCTGCCAACAAACAATTCACTTTCTTTCCGATAATCGCGATGTCACCGGCTTCGCCCCCTTATGCATCATTACGCCTAATCATATGTCTTCACACCGCCAGAGTCTGGAGGAAAGGTACGCAGAAAACAGTACTTCCAAGTAGGCCATGCCAAGTGGGCTCAGATCTAATCAGTAGCAACAGTACGAAACTGCCAACAACCCTGTTGGCTTTACAGCATCACCGTCAGTGCCACCGAGAGACTGTGGGTGTGCAAGCCCACTGTTGCACATCACTGGATTGGTGCCAACTCCTAGTAAACCTGAGGTGGCCCTTACCACCCCCGGAGCAGAACACTGAGTCCAGGAGCCAGTGAGAGGGCTGCAAACCCATGTTTTAATGATATATCCAAGATCTACTGAAAGCAGGATATCTATATAACAGAAACTCATCTCTACCCAGCCTCCCAGCTGCTGCCGTTGCCATACAACTGCCTCAAAGTGTCTGTGCCGCAGGGTTTACTAAACTATAACTGCTACTGACTGCAGTGTTTGAGGACTGTACTGAAATCAGCCGGTATTCTGTGCCCACTCACCACCAATAGACTCTTAAAGGAGATTTGTACCAAGTGCACCAACATTAAAGGGGCCCCAATGGTAACTGTCCAGAAATACATATTGGAGACTGCCCCTCCCATTACTATTATTACTCCCCATTATTTTCTTTCACCTAGCATCTAATCATTTCATGGTTTACCACCATACAGTCAGTTTAGGCCTGGCATAGCCACCACTAGTGCACATTGGCAGCATAGCCTCATCCTTTAGTAGTTCCAAATTGTTCACTGCTCAATCCATGTGGTGTTTAGCTGTTCATTTATTGATCATATTCACAATACAGAAAGCTGTTTTATACCATTTCACCTGGTGCTTGTCTTTCTAGTAGAGCTTTATCGCAGAGGTGTCATATACTGCCTAGTGAGCTTGTGGTGTTAAATGGGCCTCCACTCAACCAGGTCAGTTTGAGAGCTTGAAATATCTGAAGAGTTCAGAGCAAAGAACAGGAGGACCCATACTATTCAGTGGCTCCAACCAGGGTGGCTCTACATTCATTAGGGCATTGAGCTTCAGTCTTCATGGCTAGGCAGGGTACCCATTCCTTTAACCACTTGCCGACCGCCGTACGACTATAAGCGGCGACAGCGTAGCTCTGTCTCGCGAATCGCCGATAATAGTCATCACTCACGTGCACGATGGCTAGGAGGCGAGCCACCGGTGTCCAGCGCATGCTCCCTGAGCGGGGCCACGGGTCAGGTGGACTCGATGTCTGTCAGCAACTCGCGATACCCTGTGACAGAGCCAGAGTGGGGAACCACCGATGTAAACACGGCGGTTCCCCGTTCTAACAGGCGGCTTGTCAGAGATCTACTGAACCCTGTACTCTGAATCAGTTAGATCTCTGGTGCCCCTGCCAGCCCAGCCCCCATGCAGTTAGAACACACCCAGGGAGCACAGTTAACCCCTTCACTGCCCCCTGCAGATTAACCTTTTCTCTGCCAATGACATTTATACAATAATCAGTGGAAATTTACATTTCTGATCGCTGTATAATTGTCCGAAATGTCTGCTGCAATATCGCAGTCCCGATAAAAATCGCAGATCGCCGCCATTACTAGTAAAAAAAAAAAATAGTAAAAACGGCACAATTGAATTCTCATGGTTTGTAAATGCGGCAACTTTTGTGCAAACCAATCAATAAACACAGATTGTGATTTTTTTTACCAAAAATAGGAGTAAGAATATAAATTGGCCAAAACCGATGAATACATTTGTTTTTTTATATATATATTTTTTTTTGGGTATGTATTTTAGCAAAAAGTAAGAAATGTTGTTTTTTTTTTGCAAAGTTGTCACTCTTTTTTTGTCTATAGCGGTGATCAGAAATGACGCAGAGGTGATCAAATACCACCAAAAAAAATCTCTATTTGTGGGAAAAAAGGACGCAAATTTTGTTTGGGTTCAACATCGCACGACCGCGCAATTGTCCATTAAAGCGACGCAGTGCCGAATCGCAAAAAGTGCTCTGGTCCTAACATGGGAAATACTTCCGGTCCGGTGGTTAAATGGCAATGTGGTTAGGGAAGGGAACCGCTTAGACGTTCTGCAAAAGGACCTCATTACTGATTCCGAGGGTGGATTGATTCACCCAACAGAGCAACTATGAAATCTGTGGTGAACATCTGATTGATGCAGATAAGTCAAACTCTCTATGAATTCAGACAAACTTACTTGGTTATCAAAGGCTGTCATGACTTTGAATTGTATTGAAAAACAGCTATGCTCAAAATGGCTACCTTCCAACCCCAGCATGGGCAGGAAGTTGACTAAAGAGTGAGCCTCTTTTTGTCACTCGCTCAATATAATTCTATGGGGAATAAACTACAGTGCAAAGTTTAAGGTCTGCTTGATATATGTTGAAAATTGCTTCCCTCAGTATATATTGTAGACTTAGCGGAATATTAGGTCTACATTTTTTATATTTATATCAGAATGACAATGTATTGCAAATAACATCATTGCATTTTTTTATGTTGTGTAATTTTTCAAATGTACCAGTTTCCTTTTAAGTGCCTTAAATATAAGATAAACTAGTGTATATATTTATTTTTATGTATATAAATAAACCAATGCACAAGCTTCACATGTCTGTAAAATAGGACATTTTCACTTCTTATTGGAGGACGTCAATGTTAAATTGGGTACTGTTCCATTAAATCAGTGACATCTGGTATGCCTGTGTAAATGAATTACCACTAGTAGACAGAAAACCATCTGTACTTCATTTTCTTCATTGCATCAGCAGGCATAAGTTTTGAACACCGAGTTTCATTAGCCATATCTATATTTTATATTTCGGCAATATATGTAAATGCAGATCCTAATTCCCACTCGAATGGTTAGCACATATTTCACCTTTGCATTATTCTTACTCGAGATGCAAAAGAAATAATCTAGAACAATCTGAACTGAGATATCAGGTAATAAATTATGACTATAGGAAGGTCTTAAACAACATAATGGAGGGATATAAGCTTCTGATGCATAGAGAGGTTTGCAGTGTATTTCAAGTTGCAGAACATAAGGATAAAATATCACAATTCTTCTTCCTCTTCAGACTAGGAATGGTACAGAAAGTCTCATTATAGCATTTGTAAAAACAGTGTCTGAAGGCAATAGTGCATAAATGAATTATTTAAGCTTTGCAGTAAATTGCCCTGATCTTCACTACAGAGTCTTAATGCACTCTAAGAGAGCCCTGGGAAGCAAATCATAGCAGACAAGGGGTATAATGTAAACCAAGTTTTATTAGGCACGAATAACTAAACTATACATTTTATTAAGTGTCAATGACATATTGTTGTTTGCAAGGTTGATTCAGTGAGTAACCATCATCATAAAAAAATTCCTCTTTCAAGGTTTTCTTTTTCTGAACTTTAAAACCTGAAAACGCAAATGCAATCTTTATACATCAATTGGAGGAATATAGAATCCAGATAAAACTGTCAGCATACAGTATACTGGGGTTAAAGAGAAGAAGGAACTTATTATTAATGATCTACTGTATTTTCTACCTTATGTGCAATAGTATTGTTATACATTGCTAACATATATTGTATATGGCATTCTTATTCTCGCAAAATTCACTGTTTTAGGACATAACTAGGACTGCCATCCATCTGGTTTTGCAACTGACAGTTCAGGTTTCATAACCCATTTTCTCTTCAATGGCTTTGCAACTATAACTAGTTTAATTCCTTATTCTACCTCTTCTATTTTTATTCAGTACCGAACCGCCAACAATATGTTGGCTTACCAGAAGTGCATGACCACAGACAGGTTGGTTTAATGAGCTTTGTGTTGTGTTTTCTCCCCCAAGTTTCAGGATTACCCTTGTTCCCATGTGATTCTTCCCATCAGTCATCAAGTTCTCACAAAGTTCTAAAACTTGTAATGCCAACATCTCCAGCATTTTTATATATAGTTGATGTATCTCATGGAGTGTTGATAGATAATTATAATTGGTGGTGGGTTTTGACATTGTGAGCAAACCAGACTCCCCATCAAGTCCACTCCCCCAGGTTTGTCCAGGCCAATAAAAGATGTCTGTCAACACAAGACATGATCAAGGGCAGTAAGGCTGCTGGTGATAGGGCAGAGTCTATCATTTATCATGGTACAATGTTGGTAAAACAAATATAACAAAAGGTACCAGACTGTTGTCCTAGCAGATTAAGGCAACAATCTGTTCTATACTACTAACTGTTGTTTCTAAGTATACAGAAACAGAGCAAACAAACTGTCTGTTTCAACCTCTTGGTGTGCCTTGTCAGCTACAATGTCTGACTTTGTTAAAGTGATACTTAAGCTGGCCAGACAACTGTGGACAAAGGGGCAGATAGGACAATTTATCTAGTTGGGTCAAGAAGTATAAATCTGTTCTTACCCCTGGCAGTCTCTACATTCCCTTGAGGAATGTGTGTCTAGAGCAGTGTTTCTCAACCTTTTTTCAGTCAAAGGGCCCTTTAAAATTATGGACAGTCTTGAGGCACCCCATTCTAAAATATAAAAAAACTATTCTAATAGTTATACATAATTCAGCAACATCGGACACCCAGCTTTAGAGGTGATTCATTCTTCCAAAGCAAATACACCTTTGCACACTGCTATTGACTAGTATTCCAATAGGTCTCTCCTTCCTCAGCTTCCCTCCATCACTCAGGTAATGTGACACCAAGGCTGATGGAGATGGGCAGGGGAGGAGCAAACAAGAATGTTAAGCAGGCATCTGATGTCCTCCTTCTTAACTGATTGTTAGAACGCTGACGGCTAGAAGGTCTTCATGAAAACATGTGGCTTTTTGTAACTAAGGCAGGCTTGATCCACCCGCTGGCTTGTGTACAATTTGGAAGAAATGTTTAGGCATTTTGCCAAGGCACACCTGAAGAAATCTGAAGGCACCTTAGGGTGCCTTGGCATCCTGGTTGAAAAAGGCTGGTCTAGAGAATACAGCACAGAAAATCTCTATTATAGAGAGTGGGTATCCTTGTTACTGATAGGAGACAATGGCTAAAGTTTTCCTTCTATACCTAAAGTAATACAATAATGTTTAACTGATTTTCTGCTAGTACAAGGTGTGTCTCAGAAGCACCATCCCAAAGATCATATGTGAGGAATGGGTAGAGAGTAAATGAGTGCAGTGACTTTAAAAATGTGAAGTTCAAAAAATAATTAACAAACCCACTATGAGACACAGGGGGCAAATAAGCTGATTTCTGTCTTCTGTACAGAAATGTTTTTCACCTGTTGCTATGCACTATAAAAATGGGGAAGAAAAAAAGTATGTGCTAGTGTGAACCAAAAATGAGAACATGGATGTACTCCAGGTTTTATTATTTCGCGGAAAGTGACTGCTCTGCTAAAAGGAAACCTGCTCTGAAGCAATTATGGGGACTACTACTGAAAATGCAAGCTTCCGGGCTGTCACTTTATACTTTATGAGTCACTAACCTGGGAGAAGCAAGCTTTAAGAAAGAGCAGACCTGTTTCTTAAAGCAGGCCTAAAAAAACATAGAGTGGGACTTCCCGTTACGTCACTTCTGCTTTATTGGAACTCACGCTGGAGACCACAGCGGCATTTGTGGACTGCTTTCATTTTCGTAAAACCTTTACTTAAGTTGACCTTTATGTAAGTGCAATATTTAACTTCTTACTGCATGGGTGTAAGGAATCATCTCAGACCATTGGATCGCTTATGCACGGGAGCACGTAGCGTGTGTATGCGCCCGTGCGCATTCGCGCGCTCCTATGCACATACCGGCAATGGTGCCAAT
>BLSH010092894.1:62130-74661 GCA_018402905.1 Glandirana rugosa
ACGAAACCTTCTTATTTAGTGGAGATTTCGACCCACAGGCTACAACGACTTAATACATATTGATAATCTTATCAAAAAAATATAAAATCTTACCCCACGGAGTTCTGACAGGTATTAAAGTTTCCCGGGAAACTGACTTTTTTCCAACTCTTTGTGACGAGATCTGTGTGTAAGGAGTTCCCTTCCATCTCTGACGGTCCCCATTCTTGTCTAAATATGAAGAACTGATCTCAACTCGCTTGTGGACCTTCAAGCCCAAGACGACCAGGCAGGCTTGAAGCCCTGTTTCAGGCCCAGGCTCCGTGCGATCGTTCGGGTTCCGTCCGGACCCGGACCCGGACTTTGTCCCGAAGTTCGGACGGACCAGCAGAACCCGAACTTCCAGGTGTTCGCTCAACTCTAGTCAAGAAGTATAAATCTGTTCTTACCCCTGGCAGTCTCTACCTTCCCTTGAGGAATGTGTGTCTAGAGCAGTGTTTCTCAACCTTTTTTCAGTCAAAGGGCCCTTTGAAATTATGGACAGTCTTGAGGCACCCCATTCTAAAATATAAAAAAACTATTCTAATAGTTATACATAATTCAGCAACATCGGACACCCAGCTTTAGAGGTGATTTATTCTTCCAAAGCAAATACACCTTTGCACACTGCTATTGACTAGTATTCCAAAAGGTCTCTCCTTCCTCAGCTTCCCTCCGTCACTCAGGTAATGTGACACCAAGGCTGATGGAGATGGGCAGGGGAGGAGCAAACAAGAATGTTAAGCAGGCATCTGATGTCCTCCTTCTTAACTGATTGTTAGAACGCTGGCGGCTAGAAGGTCTTCATGAAAACGTGGCTTTTTGTAACTAAGGCAGGCTTGATCCACCCGCTGGCTTGTGTACAATTTGGAAGAAATGTTTAGGCATTTTGCCAAGGCACTCCTGAAGAAATCTGAAGACACCTTAGGGTGCCTTGGCATCCTGGTTGAAAAAGGCTGGTCTAGAGAATACAGCACAGAAAATTTCTATTATAGAGAGTGGGTATCCTTGTTACTGATAGGAGACAATGGCTAAAGTTTTCCTTCTATACCTAAAGTAATACAATAATGTTTAACTGATTTTCTGCTAGTACAAGGTGTGTCTCAGAAACACCATCCCAAAGATCATATGTGAGGAATGGGTAGAGAGTAAATGAATGCAGTGACTTAAAAATGTGAAGTTCAAAAAATAATTAACAAACCCACTATGAGACACAGGGGGCAAATAAGCTGATTTCTGTCTTCTGTACAGAAATGTTTTTCCCCTGTTGCTATGCACTATAAAAATGGGGAAGAAAAAAAGGTGTGTGCTAGTGTGAACCAAAAATGAGAACATGGATGTACTCCAGGTTTTATTACTTTGCGGAAAGTGACTGCTCTGCTAAAAGGAAACCTGCTCTGAAGCAATTATGGGGACTACCACTGAAAATGCAAGCTTCCGGGCTGTCACTTTATACTTTATAAGTCACTAACCTGGGAGAAGCAAGCTTTAAGAAAGAGCAGACCTGTTTCTTAAAGCAGGCCTAAAAAAACATAGAGTGGGACTTCCCGTTACTTCACTTCTGCTTTATTGGAACTCACGCTGGAGACCACAGCGGCATTTGTGGACTGGTTTCATTTTCGTAAAACCTTTACTTAAGTTGACCTTTATGTAAGTGCAATATTTAACTTCTTACTGCATAGGTGCAAGGAATCATCTCAGACCATTGGATCGCTTATGCACGGGAGCACGTAGCGTGTACATGCGCCCGTGCGCATTCGCCCGCTCCTATGCACACACCGGCAATGGTGCCAATAGTGGTAATTTAAGCAGACTGCACCAAGAAGCAAGTGTTGTCCGTTCTACAGCGTTCCTGTACCCTTTGACCCAGCGTGTTACTCTAAAGAGACTTCCTGTTAGGGTTGCCACATCATCCCTTTAATCCAGGACACATATGAATTACACAGGTTTTGAGGCTAATTTAATGCAGATAAGGAACAAAGTGAATTTAATTACCACCTTAATCAGCCACAGAACCTGTGTAATTAATAGGTGTCCTGGATTAAAGGGATGATGTGGCAACCCTACTTCCTGTATCTGAGGAGGAATTCGAGGTGGAGACCATCCTCAACTGCAGGAAGAGAGGGGGCATCATCCAGTTTCTGGTAAAGTGGAAAGGCTATGGGCCTGAAGAAAGCTCCTGGGAGCCAGAGAACCACCTGCATGCCAGGGAGCTAATCAGGGCATTTTGGAGAAGACATCCGACCAAGAGGGCCCAGCTGGGCATCTGGAGGCTGCCCCTTGGGAGGGCAATGTAAGGAATCATCCCGGACCATTGGATCACCTATGCGTGGGCACACATAGCGTGTGCGCGCACTAGTGCGCGTTCGGACGCTCCTATGCATGTGCGCGTGTGCCTGTGTGTGCACACGTATGCACCAGCAATGGTGCCAATAGTGGCCATTTAAGCAGACCACACCAGGAAGCAAGTGCTGTCCTTTCTATAGCATTCCTGTGCCCTGCGAGCCAGCGTGTTACTCTGAAGAGACTTCCTGTATCTGTGACCCCGGCTTTCCTTGGACTTTGTTTTGCTTTCTGGCTGCCCTGACCCCGGCCTGTCTATGACTATTCTTTGCCTGCTCCTCTGTACTTCTGCTGCCCGCATGTTGCCGACCCTGCCTGCACTCGACCATCCACCTGCCTGATCCTTCTGTACTGTACTGCCAGCTTGTTACCGACCCGGCCTGCACAACCATCCTTCTGTCTGCACAAGTTCCAGTGGATTTTCAGCTACCACCAGTGACTAAGTCCAGCCCTCCTGCCCCCCTGTGCTCCAGAACACCCTGTCCCCACTACCAGGGGTTCTCGAACCAGGGCCTTAAGAGAGGTTGTCCCCTGCACAAGTCAGACTCGACCACCAGATACGTGACAATGGGGCTTAATAAAAGCTGATTGCACTGTGAGCGGGTTCCCCTTCTCTTTTCAATGATGCTGCTGAAAATTGTGGGGGTCCATAAAGGACTTAAAGGAACAGTGGAGTATTTCCCTTGTTTTATGGCGGATCTAATGTATACAGCATATACTGAATTCAGTATGATCCAGCTTGCAAAACATCCAGGATAAGTGCAAAGCACACAATAAAATTTGGACTTATAGTTTACCATTTTTCATGATTTATTTATTTTATGTATAAGTTGTAAAATTTTAAAAGGTGGTGTATGCTATAAGCGCTGTCTTGCTTTATATATTTTACATAGGTGTTTATAATCTTGTGGATTTAATAAAGGCAAATTTTCCCCAGAGCTTAGTGAATGTGGTAAAACTCTGCTGATTTCCATTATCCAATTATGTGCAAGCAAAAATGCCATTGTTAAATTTTCCTTGCACCTGATTGGGTATTCTTTACAAACAGAAGCTTAACTACATTAACTAAGTTCTGGGGAATATGCGTGCAACTGCACTTGCAAAGTGCACTGTAGACATGTGCAATTTGGCTTGTTCATATTAGTTTTTCGGATGAGAATTTCATTTTTGGAGATTCGGATGTATACAAATTTCTGAATGGACATAGCAACGAATCTGAATGAATCTGAAAAGAGTTATAACAAAATTTTCGGATTCATTCAAATCATTTGGATTCATTGAGAAGTGGGTTGTTAAGGAGGCTGCTGCATCCTTTACAACCCTGACTCATCTGCTGTTAGCGGGATTCCCCGCTGTCAGCAGAATGTAAACAAAACAAGTGCTGGTAAAAAAAAAAACATTTATACCAAGACTTTTGGATCTGTTATGGATTTTGAGGGAAACTCAATGCCAAAATGTAAAAAGAAAATGGCGTGGGGTCCCCCCAAAATCCATACCAGACCTTTATCCAAGCATGCCGCCAAGCAGGGCAGGAAAGGCGGGGACGAGCGAGTGCCATCCCTCCTTGAACCATACCAGGCCACATTCCCTCAATATGGGGGCTGACCTCACCCCCATGTCTACCTGTCATTCGGTGAGTGATGGAATATGAGTAGAGTTAAGCGGACACCTGGATGTTCGGGTTCGGCGGGTTCGGCCGAACTTCGCAACAAAGTCCGGGTTCGGTACCGAACTTGACCCCGGACCCCGAACCCCATTGAAGTCAATGGGGACCCAAACTTTCGGCACAAAAATGGATGTAAAAAAGTCCTGGCAAGTGCCAGAGGGCTGCAAAAGCAGTAGGCGATGATTTTAGAACAATAATCTGCCCCTTACAGCAACAGCAGGAACCTGACCCTATAGGAGTAGACGATGATTTTAGAACAATAATCTGTCCCTTACAGCAACAGCAGGAACCTGACCCTATAGAATCTGTCCCTCAAAGCAGTAGACTCTACCTAGTCCAGTATCAGATCGTTCTGTAATGCAGGATGAGATGTTATTAGATTTGCAATCTGTCCCTAAAAGCAGGAGTAGTAAACTCTACCTAGTCCAGAATCAGATCGCTCTATAATGCAGGATGAGATCTGCAATCTGTCCCTCAAAGCAGTAGTAGTAGTAATCTCTACCTAGTCCAGAATCAGATTGTTCTGTAATGCAGGATGAGATGTTATTATATCTGCAATCTGTCCCTCACAGCGCCGGCAGCATCCTCTCCCTACACTAGCCTGAGCGCATGTGACATGCAGCACTAAGTGACTCCAGCTTATAGAGAGGCATGGGTCACATGATGCACTGGCCAATCACAACCATGCCATTAGTAGGCATGGCTGTAATGGCTTCTAAGGGAAAATCAGTGAAACGCTTGTTGATTGGCTGCCCGTACACCCCAAAGTTCGGTACGGACCCAAACTTTACAGTTCGGGTTCGCTCAACTCTAAATATGAGTTGATCGTATTTGGAGGGTGGCTTTTTTTTCAAATGTTTGTGTTTTTTCATGATTTTTTGTCTAATATATTTTTTTAAATAGCACTTGCTGACAGCAGATGAGTCATGGTTATTAAGGACAAGGTGGCCACAAACTCCTTAACAATCAGTCTATTCTGAATGAAATGAACCAAATACCGAAGATACACAACATATTCCAAAAACGAATAGGGTCCATTATTACCTGATCCATCCAAAACAAATTCTGCAATTAACAAAAGCATCCAAAAACGAAACAGAACAAAATTTTCCAGCGTGCACATGTCTAGTACACAGTGTTTAGTAAATCCACTCCAAGATATTACAGGGAAACTACAATGATTTTTTTTTAGGTTGATACACATTTAACCCCTTCCTGCCCACAATTGCTATATTAACATTCCTCAGCAAGATGTCCAATGCTGAGATCACTTTGTGCTGCTGGTAGGTTGGGAACTAACCTGTAATATCCCTGCAACAAAAATACAGAAATTACATACTCCCTCTGGGTTAACTACTTCTATAGGGATGCAGACACTGCAGCATTTCTCATCAGAACACTGAAACTTTATAAGTTGATTACAATGAACCAGACCCTCCCATTCAGAATCAGTATGCAAAGGACATGGTCAAACAAACCGCTAGGAAGCAGAGTGTAAACGGGTAGGAATCTGCAATAAAGTTTATTAAAATCCTTGCAATGTACATTGATTTTCTCCTCAGAAAAAAATGAGTTACTCTTTGCATTTAGCTTGAAAGTGTATTTATAGCTAAAGCTTCAGTTTAGGGTAAGAATGGGTGAAACTTCTGTCAGTTTTTTTAGCTTTTTGTTTCTCAATTGGGAGATTTTTTTCACTTCCTGTCAGAGGAAAACTTTCCATAGCTAAGGGATAGTCTTTCCCTGTTGAAAATGTCATTTTAGCTCACTGTTTCCTGTTCATAACATTTGGGATTTTGTATCTCCTTTTGTGGTGACAATAGTCAGCAAAATAGAGAATGTGAATCTACTCAATAAGAAAAAAAAACAACAAAAGTTTTATCCAGAGAAGATGATGCCATTCCTAAGACCTTTGCAATCCTCAGTTTCAGCCCACAGGTACCCATTCCTCTGGAACTTGTTTCTCCCACATGCAATTCAGCATACATCAATGATTAAGCCACAGTAGGAAGTGAAGCAGGTTGGGGGGGGGGGGGGGGTCCTAGGTGGAGTGGCTGTGCTTGTGCTGAACAATGAAGTTAAAATGATACTAAAGTCTTGTTTTTAAAAATAACATGCATGAACGGCGGGGATGGAACCAACTGTCAGAGCCACCCGCAGAGGAGAGGCGAGAGACTGTCAGACAGCTACAGTCTGTCAACTAAATTACCAGACCACGGTCCAGAGACTCCAGACCAGTAACCAGAGCCAGACCAGAGAGCAGGATTCAGGATAGAAGAGGGCAGCCGCAGAGCAGAGGAAGGTCTTGGGCACTGCCTGGGCCCAGCTGAGCCTCAGCCTGAGCAAACTAAGGTGTGTCAGTGTGAGTGTGCCTGGCCTGCAGTCAGATTGTAATGCATTGATTTGCTTGGGTTAGAGATCATGGATGGATGGACAACATTGGACAGCCTTGTGATTCATTTATTTAATGACATTGGCAATGGCAGCAGCAGCATGATTGACAACTGGTCTGGTGTCAAGCTAGTGCCACTGCCACCCATACTGCCTAAATGCAATATTGCATATGCAGTATGTGCTGCATACTGCATATGCCGTATGTGCTGTGCACCTTGGCACTGTCTCTCTGCAGGCAGCACATGATGCAATATGGAATTTTGGTCAGCAAGGGTGGCGTGGCGGTGGGTGGCACGCACTGTCTCTGCAGGTGTAGCGTCTTTTATTGAAACGCCAGAGAAATGAAAACCAGAGGTGACATTCATCGCCGCCATATTGCTGCACTCATCCTCAGTAAGGATACAGAGAGAAGGCAGCAAGCAGACATCTTTGTACACCCTCCAGAGTTTTTAATTTCACATGTATTTTTAACATTAAATATAGCTTACATACTGAAATACAGGATTTTGAAATCCGTCTCACTGTTTTGATGCTAAATTTTAAAAGCAGCAGTGTTCTGTGATATTTGCTAAGCCGTGAAATCGGCAGGTTTGCCGCTGCTTTTCAAATTGAACATCGAAACAGTGCCATGTATTTGTATATACTATATTTTCATATGTAAACTCCTTTAACTGTTAAAAATAAGTGTGAAATTAAAAACTCTGGTGGGTGTACAAAGATGTTCAATTGCCGCCTTCTGCCTGTATTCTTAGTGCGGACGAGTGCAGGTGTAGCAACATGGTGGCAATGAACGTCTTCCGTTTTCCATTTCTGTGGGGTTTCAATAAAGGATGCACTCAAAAAAACCTGCACTTTATTTCAAGGCGAGATCTGGGGAGGGGCCAGGGGTGGGGCTGAAAGGGGGGTCATGGGCGTGACCAGGGGTGGAGCTGAAGGGGGCCCCGTCAGGTAGGCTGTAGGGGGCCCCATGATTTCTCTCAGCGGCCCTGGGTTCATTTACTAAAACTGGAGAGTGCAAAAATCTAGTGCAGTCCTGCATTGAAACCAATCGGCTTCCAAAGCTTATTTGAACAAGCTGAAATTAGAAGCTGATTGGCTACCATGCACAACTACATCAGATGTTGCACTCTCCAGTTTTAGTAAATCTAACTCAGTGTTTTTTAGCTTACAATTTTCAGAGCTGCTGGCTCCTGATCTGTCACTGCTGCTTCTCTGTACTTGTGATCTTCACAGGAAAGAGTTAGAGGTAGACAGTGCAGTTTCCAGCCAGTCTGTTTGTTTGGAAAAGGGGGGAGGAGAAGCAAGGAAAAAGGGAGAGCCTTGCTACCCCAGGCTATGGTACTGTGTGTTTCTATTGATGCATACAGTGTAGGGAGACACACCTCTGGTCCTTGCTTGCAAGGGTGACTGCTGGAGAAAGGAGCCATCCTGAAACATGAAACCTGGGGCAGCAGTCACGGCATCATATTAAACTGGAAAAAAGGCAAGAATTAAAAGAAAAAAAAAATCTGTATGCTCAGTAAATTA
Source organism: Glandirana rugosa (assembly GCA_018402905.1). Lineage (NCBI taxonomy): Eukaryota > Metazoa > Chordata > Amphibia > Anura > Ranidae > Glandirana > Glandirana rugosa. The sequence continues at coordinate 70,076 of BLSH010092894.1, forward strand.
TAAAATCAGCTGCTGAAAGTGCAAAAACTAGAGGGTTTAATATCAGTTTAATTTAACCTTTGGAAGTGTTGTGTGGCTCTGGAGCTTTGTTGAATTACGAGTTGGACTTTTAACCCTTCCCTAAACTATATAACCTCCTCTCCCAAACAAAGTTTATTTATTATAATTATAGGTACACTTTAAAGTTAAAATACATAAATCCTGAATATTAGATTATTATACTGCTGAAATAAATACATTTTATAAAGCTGCATATAGATTTCTAAATTAATAGAAATATAATGCTTAATCCTTGCATATAAAACCAACAGCATTGTCATGATTAGCAGAGCAAGGTATTGCATCTTCTAATAGACAACGGAGGAGAAACAGACCCTGTTAAGATAAACCAATTATATGAGATAGGCTTAACAGGCAGACAGATCTTTCTAAAAATATCCATGTGAAAAACAGGTGGACGTTTCTCTACTTTATCTGGCTTTGGAAACAATGTACTAATGTTTTCATGAGAAATATTCTGGAAAAAAAAAAAGAAACTGAGAATATAGAGTGTAGCTGAATAAATCACTATTCAGATATAGTAAACATTTCTAAGGAAGGGGTATAGATCACTTCAGCCAATTCTAAGGCCCCTTGCACATGGACGTCAAAATTGACTGATGTTTACTCAAGTACTGGTGACGCCCATGTGCAAGGGGACAAGAAATTGTGTGGAAAGAGTTAAGGTGCTTAAAGCGGAGTTCCACCCAAAAGTGGAACTTCCGCTTTAAGTCCTCCTCCCCAGCTCCAGATGCTGAAACTGAGCTTTTGGGGGGGAGGGGGGTGGGGATACCCTATTTTTAGGGGTACTTCCTCCCCGGTCGCCTTAGGCGATCGGAAGTGGAAGGACTCCTTCCCCCTCCCTCCCGAAGTCTTCTGGGACACAGGACAGGTCCTAGAAGACTTCGGGACCAATCACAATGCGCAGCGCCGCTCGCGCATGCGCAGTGTGCGCCCAGCCGTGAAGCCGCGGCCGGGTGCCCACAGTAGCAATGCCGGCGCCGCGGAGGGGAGGGGGAGAGGAGCGAGGCTCCGTGCGGCTCCATCGCTGGACCGGGAGACAGGTAAGGGTCGGTTTATTAAAAGTCAGCAGCTACACTTTTTATAGCTGCTGACTTTTAATAAACCTAAGGAAAGGTGGAACTCCGCTTTAAGTGTATAGACCAGCCTTTTTCAACTGGAGTGCCCAAGCACCCTGGGGTGCCTTGAGCCTTCTTCAGGGGTGTCTTGGCAAAATGCCTAAAAATTGATCAAAAATTGTATGCAACCCGGCAGGTGGATGAAACCTGCCTTTTAGCTACACAAAGCCAAAGGTTTTCATTATGCACCATTACGACTTTCTAGGCACTGGCATCCTAACAACCAATGATGTCTTCTATTGATAAGGAGGATGCCTGTTGTCTCCACAGCATCCTTGTTTGACCCTCCTCTGAATCCCTCACTGGAGTGACATTAGCTGACTGATGGAGAGAAATTGAGGGAGAAGAGAAACATTGGAATTCTAGTCAGTATCAGTGTGCAAAAGTGTATTTGCTTTTTGGGAAAAAAAAATCACCTCTAATGTTGGGTGTCCTACATGTGTGGATGTAGCTGCATTATGTAAAACTATTGAAATCGTTTTTTACATTTTAGAATGGGGTCGAGACTCTCGAGACTGTCCATAATTTTAAAGGGTGCTTCGAGATTGTCTATAATTTTAAAGGGTGTCCTGACTGAAAAAAGTTTGAGAAATACTGGTATAGACGAGTACAGACAAGCAAATTTCTTCATTGCCAGTGTTGTAATATACTCATTGATACTCACGTAAACACGTTCATAGGCAAGTAAACACGTGTATGCAAGTAAATTACTGCACTCAAATGATACATTTTCTGTCTTTGTTTTACTGCTCTGTACTCAACGCTGTATTAGGGCTTGTTTTCACTTGCTTCGAAACAGGTCGTCAGACAGGCTTTGTTAAAGCTCTGTTAACGCCAGTCAAAGCCCATGTCACTAAATAAAATGGTTAGCTTACAGTCCTGTTTGCACCTTGCGTTTTCTTTGCTTCGATTTAGCTTTGCGTCAAAAATGATACCCCATGTAGCTTTAGCCATGCTTCAAAGCCTCTTCAATGCCTCCATAGAAGTCTATGACAAAACTTGTTTGAAGCTCGCTTGAAGCACCTGTGGCTTTTCAAAGGCAGTGATTCAGCTTTAGCTTTGCTTTACTTTGGAGTTTTTTATAATTAGTAGTATGATATGAAATATTGATCCCAAAAATCGTGTGAAATGGAAGGGAAGAGAGGAAACATGAGAAATTAGAATAGAGAGAAAGTAAGAAAGAGGAAAGGTATAAAGCAAGAGAATAAGAATCATCAACCACACCTTTAGATGCAAATTGGTAATGTAAACCTGTGTAATTCCTAATTCCCTAGGATACCGATTGTGATAACGTTTAGGTGAGAGATCCTGTCACCCCTAATGGGAGCATACTGTGACAGACTCTGATATGTAGAATTTAGGGAGCTAGTTAATGCCCATCTCAATATGAAATACTTACCTTAGGTCAATGGTGTTGCAGCAGTCCCGAGCACCGCTGTGACCGGCATCATGTTGACTGTGTCTTCTTCCTGGATCGCGGGCTCTGGCCAATCACAGAGTGGACTCCAGTGCTCTGATTGACCAGAGCTGCGCTGACGTCACTCCTGTGCACGCGCACGGGAGCAGTCATTTACGGCACACTTAGTGAAGAAACAGCCCAGTCGGCTGTTTCTTCACTGCGCATGTGCCGATGATGTTAGCACATGCATCTACTCTGTATATCTCCTAAACCGTGCAGGTTTCGGAGATATTCAGGGCACCTACAGGTAAGCCGTATTAGAGGCTTACCTGTAGGTTAAAGTGGTTGTCAAGAGTTGATAACCACTTTAACCATGCACTTCATCAAGAAGTAAAATGAAATGCATGACCCAGTCCCTGCATATGAATGGGAGCCTTTGGGACAAGCCTCTGATCATGTGACCACTGCGACAGCCAATTAGAATGATCATGTGACTGGGAAGTCCATTCCACCTCCTGGAATTAAGACCAGCTTAAAGGGCCACTGGGGGGCATTGGGAAGGAGTTAAAGTGGAACTTCAGTCATTGTTTTTACTTTTGTTTAGGGTGTGGAAGGGTTGGTATCTTTGGAAAAATTTTAATACTGTCCCTTGTGCTAATCGGGGAGATTTACCCGCATATCCCATCACTGTTTTACAGTATTTACTTTCAGTGCATTTCAAATGCACTCAAAAACACAGACAGATATCCAAACCAGTTCATATCAGGGAGATCAATCCAGGTCTGCCTCTCCATGCTTCAGAGTCCAAAGTCACTGGATGTTCCTCTGGGTAACGTGTTTCAACCACATGGGTCTTTATGTTATCACATTTCCCATCCTTCACACACCAGAAACCATACATCACCTTTAGAAGGCATCTCAAGACTTCTAATGCGTTTCTGCTCCACATCCAAAGAATCAAATACGACAGCTGCTCTGATCTGTTTATAACAAACAAAATGGAAAGCTGCACATTGGCAGAGCAATATACAGAACATCACAAAAAAGGTTTAAAGCTGGGGGTGACCCAGGTGAGCCTGTTTCTGGTACTTGCTGTACAGTAGGTGTCCCATAGTTGGGAAGCACAGATAGTGTATAGTTAAAGGCTAAGTTCACGTTTTTGTTCCCTACATTCCAGCTCCCCTATGTACCAATAATGCATTAATGTACTTCTTTTGCACTCTCTTCATAGCTATTTAAATACACTGCTTGATTACTTCTGCCTTACTTCCTGGTCAGACTTTAGGTCATGACACAGGAAGGAGTTGAGCAGCTGAGAGCAGATGATGCAGTCTGCGTGCTAATGAGATCAGCTGGTCAACTCCTTCCTGTTTTGTGACTAGAGTGAGGCAAGCCGGTGTAGAATTAATGGAAAGCTGTTTTATTTTTGCAAAATAAGCACACTAATGTTATATTCATGTTATATTGGTACATAGGGGAGCTGGAATTTAGGGAAAGAAAAAGGCGAACAAAGGTGAACTTAGCCTTTAAGCCGCATTCACAGAAGGACATACAGTGTAAATGCCCATGCAGAACTCTACACATGGGAGTCACAGGTATTGAGTACAACTGCCTGTACAATTCAATGACAGGATTGCCGCTGTTCACTGGTAAGCATAGATCCAAGTGTATAAATATGTACATGCACACCCTGAGAATAAAGTGATAAGTGATGAGATTTAGTAGTGTGGATGAGCTATTAACAAAATACCTATGTACCCCTATGCAAACTCTGTGTAACTTTACCAGGACTAGGAACAAAAGGGAATTTTACTAAAACCTCATATCTCCTTATGTATTAAAATATGAGATAAGCATTTTAATAATATTTAGGGCTCTTGCTGTAGATATGCCAATTAAGGTTATAACTAGAGTTGAGCGAACCCGGACTGTAAAGTTCGGGTCCGTACCGAACTTTGGGGTGTCCGGGACCCGGACCCGGACCCGGACTTTTCAAAAAAAGTCCGGGT
>BLSH010092894.1:77909-89716 GCA_018402905.1 Glandirana rugosa
CCCCCCCAATTCCATTCCAGACTTGAAGAGTCTGGTATGGATTTTTTTTTTTTTTTAACCATAGATTTTTATTGAAAATTAGCAGTTCTACAGCAGTGTTAAACATCAAGGCAATATAATTTTTTATAATTAGTAGTATCATATGAAATATTGATCCCCAAAATCGTGTGAAATGGAAGGGAAGAGAGGAAACATGAGAAATTAGAATAGAGAGAAAGTAAGAAAGAGGAAAGGTATAAAGGGAGAGAATAAGAATCATCAACCACACCTTTAGATGCAAATTCGTAATGTAAACATGTGTAATTCCTAGTTCCCTAGGATACCGATTGTGATAATGTTTAGGTGAGAGATCCTGTCACCCCTAACGGGAGCATACTGTGGCAGACTCTGATATGTAGAATTTAGGGAGCTATTTAATGCCCATCTGGGTTCATATAATTTTATGGAAATCATTGTAAAGAGTTTGCATCAATGCAAGAGTCCTATAACAAAGTCTCGGTCGCTTATAGGTAAACAAAATCCACTAATTAAAATTCACATTATGAGGTTGAGTCATTTTTGCAACACTAGAGGTCCTTTTTGAGTTCATCCACAAGTTCCAGCATCTGTGGAAGGTTTGAGTCCTTCCCTCCTTCCCTTCCCTCTTCCCCCCTTCCCCCGTTTGTATGAAAGCAACTGCTGCATTTCACATTGGTTGTTGACTCTAGGGATGATTTCTGTAATAGTTGGGGGGGTTCGTTTTCCATTTTGCTGCTATTGCTATTCTCGTGGCAAATAATATGTGAGCTATTATTTTCCTTTTATGGATTGGGAATTTTTCTAATCCTAAACTTAGGAGTGCCAATTCTGGGGAAATGCATTGTCTTTCCTCGGTAATCTCGGAGATGAGGGAGAACACATCCTCTCACAGATGCTGAATAGGCTTGCACGACCAAAGTATGTGTAATAAGTTGCCCCTGTTTTGAAATTCCCTCCAGCATAAGGGCGAGTGGTTTGCGTTTATCGTGTGTAGACGCATAGGGGTCATATACCATCTATGTAGAATCTTTTGTGAGTTATCCCAGTGATCTAAACAGGCAGATGATTTGTTATTATGTTTTATTGCTGAGAGCCATTGCTTTAAAGAGAATTCCTTTTGTAGCTCTTTCTCCCATTTGAGCATGGCTGAGAGTTTTCCCCTAACAAGGTGGAAATTAAAATATTTTTAACACAGTGATATACCTTTAACTTTTGGAGGAGGACCTTTAATTATTGGAGGTGATTTATTCATGAGGAAGTTCCATAAGGACAGGGGTATTGCTATCTGGTTCTTTTGTAATTTTTCCTCTAGATGTTTAATTTGTTGAATTTTAAATTGGTCGTCAAATGTTGGATCTATTAGTTCTGTACTAGAGAAGTGAATTCCCTTCCGTTTCCAGCTAGCAGTAGAAAAGTTATGTATCAGGTATTCATAAGCTGCTAGCGGCTTTTGAAACTGGAAGACTTCTTCCTCCTGATATTTTTGCCTGCATAGTGTAGACCATGCTTGTGCTGTTGCAGCTATAGTAGGGTATGAGGGTAAGATGGGGTTATGGGTCATTGCGGATGCTATAAGGAGAGCAGTCAGATCGTGCCCTGGTGTGACTTCTTGTTCGATGGAGGATAGATTGTATTCCTGGCATGAGAACCAGTATTTAGTCTGGTCCATAATCGAAGCCTGATAATATGCCCACGCATAAGGTAAGCTGCACCCTCCCTTGAACTTGTGTTTGTAGAGATTGGACAGTGCTACTCTGGGTTTTTTGCCTGCCCAGATGAATTTCCTTAAATTAGAGGCTAGCTATCTTACTCCGGCCAGACTGCCAAAATTTTATCCATCTGCTGACCCCCTGTGTTTCAGGGGCTGTCAACTAATAGGCTCCATGGCTCACATCTGTTGGGAATGCCCGAGAATACGTCCCTTTTGGTCAAAAAATTTTCGCATTATTCAGAGGGTATCGGGCTGCAAATTACCAAGGTCCCCATCCATTGCACTTCTAAACGAACATATTCCGCAGGCCTCCAAATCGAAAAGGAAATTAATCCATTTCATTTTTCTTGGGGCTAAGATATCCATAGCAAGAGCTTGGAAACAGGAACGGGTCTCAGTGAAAGCTGCCATTCAAAAAATTTTGTGGCTGATGACTCCTTGAAGCTATCGGGGAGCCCTGGGAAACTTTCATAGGCATATCTATTCCCCCGGGCTTGTCCGCTTCTGTAGCTCACCAAGATGACAATTGAGTCCACGCAACACTCAAACTTTTATCTATTCTTGTACTCCCTTCAGCCTTTTTCTCCCTCTTTCTCTCTCTCTTCATACTACTCCTTTTTCTGGCCTATCCCTCTTTACCTTCTCTTTTACACCTATCTGAACTTTTAGCAATCATAAACTACGGACAGAGGTTCCAGCTTGCTATTAATAAACAGAATAGCCATAGGAAGTGAGGAAGACCTTAATCAAACATAGCAAGGTCTACACTTAGTTTTGACAGGGAGTTGTTCTCTTTTGGGGAGCGGTTGGATGAGGGAGGGGGGGCTCCCTTCTCTTGGCACAGTTTGATCCCATTGGGGGTGCCGGAGGTACAGGGGGTTCCTCTCACTCATTTGCCAAGCGGGCGTCGCTCCTGTAGGGAGCATACTCCGGCCTAACTTTTCTTAAGGTTTAGAAATGCTAGTACCACATGGGCAAAATGGCACTTTGATTGATAAAAGCATTTGTTATCATTAATCTTATTCTGTTCACTGTATTTCTCTGATATTTTTTCAATGTCACAATGATACCTTTGTCCTTTTCTCTTTATGATATATGAAAATGTCAGCTCTTGTTTGTTAAACATTTGAATAATCTTCAATAAAAAATATTGAAACAAAATTAGAGGCTAGTTGGGAGAAAAATTGTTGTGGAATCGGGATTGGAAGCCTCCTAAAATGATACAATAATACAGGCAGTCCCCGGGTTACAAACAATATAGGGACTGTGGGTTTGTTCATAAGTTGAATTTGTTTTAAAGTCGGAACAGGTACATTTTTTAACCGCGGTCCTCCCCCTCCCCTGTGATACGGCCTCTCTTCCCAGCGCCCCCCCCCCCCGTGTTTATGGGACACCTTAGGGTCAGCATTTACGTGGATCGCTGGTTATCTATCTTCCCTCCTTGGTTCCGTATGGGCCTCACCTCCTCCCCCGTCCCCAAGGATTCAACTTGTTTTTACAGGGTATGTTTGTTCGGCTCTGTGTTTTGTATCCCCACCTATTGGGCCATAATTGACCCTATAAAATAATTTTTGGGGGGGACAATAGGCATCAGTCAAGTTTGCTACTCTATTTTTCCTCCATCCTTTTAGATGACTATGCACTCAGTGGAGGGCTCAATTCCTCCGAGGGAATATGACATGATGTACCAATAGTACAAAGTGAAGGTAAAAACATGCCCTTATATTCACATATACTTTATCCACAATACTCTCCTCTTGTTTTCCCTTAAGACATCCAAGTATCTAGTATTTACAATGTCGTACTAATCCCTAACAGAGAACCCCTTGAAGTCTGGATCTTGATAGACCCCTATGCTCGCCCCCCTGATTGCCGCCCCGAGCCACGTGAAGTCATATGTAAGCGCCCATATTACACAATGTACTAAAAAATATTGTATATGGATTGTACCAACGGTGAAAATGTATTACTATTATATACAGTTCATTAATCTTTATTGTTTTTGAGTTATGCTAATTACAGTATTTCTTTTTGATTAGTGGTTCCTGCAACTGACAGCCACAGTTTTGGAGTCCTGAGGAAGCTCATAGCGAAACGCGTTGACTCCCAATAAGCTGTGTAGCAACATATTATGGCTGAAGTATCCCATATATGTGTATAGTGTGCATCGGTCGGGGCTCCTCGACTTGTCACTGGATGCGACCGTGTGCGGGGTCCGCGTTACGTGGCGCTTCGAGGATCCCTTGCCTGTGTTTTTTTCTCACTTGTTTTTCTTTATGTATATATTTTGTGCATATGTACTATTTTATGTATAAATAAAATGCAATTTTATGAAATCAATCTTTGCTATCTTGTGGTGTGAACATTTAAAACGTCCAAATCATGTGGGGTGTCCCACAATCCTCTTTGTTGTTCTGAATCTACGGACGGTGGCACAGTATTCAGGAAGTCCCCTTTGTATTCTCTTACAGGAGTGAATTTCCCTTCCTAGGGGGAGATTTCCTCTCACTTCCTGTTGTTTACCTTCATTTGTATGTAGGAGTCGTTTGTAAGTCGGATGTTTGTAACTAGGGGACCGCCTGTATAGGGATAATTTGCATCTCATAGGCTGCTATGCGTCCTATCCATGATAGTTGGAATTTGCTTATATTGACCATTAATTCCTCCTTCACCTTTTTTAAAAGTGGCAGAAAGTTGGCTTCATATAGTTTAGCAGTTGTTCGAGGTAGTTGTATTCCTAGATAGGTAAGTGATGAAGGGTCCCATGTGCAAGGGAATAGATCTTTTAACTTTTTAAGTTTAGTTTTGGGTAGGTTTAAGGGGAGGGCGAAGCATTTGGAAGTATTGATTTTGTAATAGGAAATTTTCCCAAATGTATTTAATGTATCAGTTGTCACTGCAATGGAAGATTCTGGGTTGGTCAGTGTGAGAATGATGTCATCCGCAAAGAATCCTAGTTTATGTTCTGTAGGGCCTTTTTTTATGCCTTGGATGCCCTTGTTAGATCTAATTATTTCTGACAAAGGCTCTATAGCTAATGAGAATACTATCGGGGACAAGGGGCAACCCTGTCGAGTCCCGTTTGAGAGTGTAAATGAGTCTGACAGAATACCTGAGGAAAACACCTTTGCTGTAGGGCCAGAATACAGGGACATTATTGCCGAGTGTATGAATCCCCGTAGTCCAAATTTGTGGAGTATGGTATCTAGGTATCCCCAGTGGACCCTATTGAATGCTTTTTCAGCATCGAGGGTAATGAATACAGCGGGTGTATGGGAGATTTCTGTGTATCTAAGTAGGTTGATCATCCTTCTCTTACTATCCGGGGCTTGTCTGCCTTTAACAAATCCCACCTGATCCAAGCCCACCAGCAAAGGCGTGTGTTCCATCAGTCTATTGGCCAGTACTTTACCGTAGATTTTTAGATCTGAATTGAGTAGTGAAATGGGTCTGTAGTTTTGGGGTAGTGAGGGATCTTTCCCTGGTTTCGGGATAGTTACTATAACGGCCTGAAGCATCTCTGCTGGGAATTTACCTAAGTGGGCAGCTTCGTTGAATATTTTCATTAATCTTGGTATTAGTATTTGGGGGAAGGCTTGGTAATATTCGGCTTAAAAGCTGTCCGCTCCAGGTGATTTGTACTTGGGGAGAGCTTTAATCACTTCTAATATTTCTTCACTAGTTATCGGTCTATTTAGGTGTTGGAGTGCGTGGTCACCTAATTTTGGCAGGTTAATCTGTTGCAGGAAGGTATCAGTTTCCTCCTTGGAGGGTTGGTGGGCGTCTGGGTCACGGTTGAGATTACAAAGGGCTTCATAGAAATCTTTAAAAGTGTTGGCTATTTCCTTGGGGTTGTAAAATATACGGTTACTCTGTGGGTGCGTAATTTTTGCTATTTTAGAGCGTGTCGCTCTCTGTTTCAGTTGTGCAGCTAGGAGCTTACTTGCTCTGTTACTTTGCTAGTAGTAGGAGAGTTTCATTCTTTTGAAATATATTTCATGGTCCCTTCTCAGCACTGGCCACAGTTCCTCGCGGCAAGCGCTGAGCTGGTCCAGAAGAGTCATTTTTTCCATTTGATTTTTTGTGAATTGTTTCCAATTCTGAGATCTGTTTATACAAGGAGGAAATTAATTGTGATTTCTTTTTCTTTTCTCTAGAAGCCAATTGAATAAGGGCCCCTCTGGAGAAAGCTTTATGTGCACACCAGATTGTCATGGGTGAACATTCAGGGGTTTCGTTAATTCTGAAGAATTCCTCCAATCTCATCCGCATCTCCTGTTGAGCTTGAGGGTGAGACAGGAGGAATGTGTTTTTCGCCACAGAGGTGTTTGTGTCGATCTACCACAATCTGCAATGTCAACAGTAATGGGAGCATGGTCTGACCATGTAATGTTTTGTATAGTGGCGTTGGTCACCTTTTGTAGTACGTACTGATCCATAAGGAAAAAATCTATCCTGGAATAGCTTTTATGTACACTTGAGAAATATGTGTAGTCCCTCTCAGTGGAATGGAGGCAGCGCCATGGGTCGTAGAGGTTTTCTTCAATGATATATTGCCCCAAGGATAGGCGTTGCCTCCCTCCCACCGAGGAGGAGTCCATATCAACATTCAAAACTGTGTTAAAGTCTCCACAAACTATCAAATTTCCCTGTAGCACCTTTTTTAGCTGTCTGAATAGTTTTGCGTAAAAATTTAATTGTGTGTTTGTTAGGAGCATATAAATTAACCAGCGTGTATAGGACATTGTTAATCTCTGCTATAAGAATAATATATCGTCCTCGGTAATCAAGTATTTTGTCCTTTACTGTAAACGCCACCGTGTCCTTTACAGCAATCATCACTCCTCCCTGCTTACCCAGATTGTTTGCTGTAAAAATATGTGGGAATTTGTTATGTATGCATTTCGGTGGCTTACTTTTGGGGAAATGCATCTCTTGTACACAAAGGATGTCGCACTGTAGATCCAGAGCAGTTTTCCAGAGAGATCTTCCCTTATATGGACTGTTCAGGCCTCTAGTGTTGAAAAACATCAGTCTAAGGAACATTCCATACGAAAGTTGCTGTGTGCTGCCATCTAGTGGATAGAGACTGTGGACTGAGGAAAGAGATTAGAACAAAGTCAGTCGACAATACGATCAGGATGTATTCCATGTTGGATAGAAAGGTGCGGTATAAGAGAGATATAAAGTTAACTGAGAGTAACATTAGTGTTCTCAATATATAACAATCTTTCAACATTAACCAGCTGAATTCGGGAAGTTCCCGTAAACCAAGTTGGGGGAAACAAAAAGAAAATAGTTTGTGTTCCGCCGAACATCAGAAGCTCCATGTCTTACACCCTTTCGGTACTAAGTGTGGGAATGAGGTACTGGGTGGTGGTCCAGGTACGGAGGAGGCCATGTTCTCCTCTTCAGTTTAACTGCTTCTTTTTGAGGAGCTAGGTTGGCCTAGGTGGTGGTCCAGGTACGGAGGAGGCCATGTTCTCCTCTTCAGTTTAACTGCTTCTTTTTGAGGAGCTAGGTTGGCCTGGGATGCTGTGAGGGTCATCTCTGGTTAGTAAGCCCCGTTTTTTTTAATAGTTCCAGGCCCTTTTCCAGGGAAGTGATGGAGTAGGGTCCGTTATTCCATTCCAGCATTAGTTTGGCAGGGAATCCCCATTTGTAGAGGATTTTATGGTTCCTCAACATCTTTGTTATAGGGACCAGGTTGTGCCTGGCCGCCATTGTAGCTTGGGAGAGATCCGCATATAGTGTAACTCCAGCGAATGGCTCAGGCAGGGATTGATTCTGTCTAGCATACCTCATTATTTGTTCTTCTATTTGGTAAAAGTGAATCCTTGCTATAGTGTCTCTGGGGATTTTTTCAGGCAGGTATGATGGCTTGGGGAGCCTGTGGGCCCTATCAATGATCACATCTGCTAGTGTGAGGGAAGGGAGGGCTGTTAACATAAGTTTTTGCAGATACTGACATAGCTCTGCTGGCTTAACAGATTCAGGTATACCCCTGAATTTTACATTGTTCCTGCGATTTTGGTCTTCTAAGTCTGCAAGCTTCAGTCGCAGGGATTTAATCTCTTCTCCCATTTCAAAGTGAGCATCCACAAGCTCATTGTGTGCAGTGGAGAATTCTCCCTTCTTTTTCTCCATATGGTCTACTCTGTTTTCTATAATGGTTATATCTCTGTTGGTGGAGCGCATGAAAGAGTTAATATCCTGCTGAATAGCTCCCCTGAGATTCAGTAGCATGTCTTTCATGACAATGTCTGTTATAGGTGTGCCTGATGTGGGGAAAGTATCTAGCTTCTGGCTGTACTCTGGGGCCTGTTCCATGTCCTCTCCCTCAGCGTTAGTGTCCCCATTTCCTTCTCCTGAAGGATTCAGTCTCCTTTTCTGCTTAATAGGAGTGTTAGAGGTTGATGAGGGGTTAAGGGGCCCTGTATCAGGCGACTCACCGCTCCTGAGGCTGTCCGCGCTCCGTCCTGTGCTGGGCGCCGCATGGCTTCCTTCTCCGGCGCCATCTTGCTCTGGCCTGGGCTGTGCTGTGGTGTAGAAGTCCGTCAGTTTTCTCGGCGGATCTCTGCCCTTTCGCTTCCCCATCACCACCTGCCAGTCTCCCGTGCTGTGCTTAGCAAGGCTTGGGGTGTGTTTGTTCCTGCATGTCGCTTTGTGTAGCTCTGGAGCCGCTGGTGTGTTGGAGCTCTTCTCTCACACCACCATCCGCTCCGGCCACCGGCTCCGCCCTCTGGTATGGATTTTAACCACTTCAGCTTAGGAAGTATTTACCCCCTTCCTGACCAGGTCATTTTTTGCAATACAGCACTACGACGCTGTACCCAAATAAAATTGAGGTCCTTTTTTTCCCACAAATGGAGCTTTCTTTTGGTGGTATTTGATCATTTCTGCAGTTTTTATTTTTTGAGCTATAAACAAAAAAATGCTGACAATTTTGAAAAAAAAAAAACACAATATATTTTACTTTCTGCTATAAAACACATCCAATAAAAAACAATATATAAATCTAATTTCTTCATAAATTTAAGCTACATATTTTGGTAAAAAAAATCCCAATAAGCTTATATTGATTGGTTTGCGCAAAAGTTATAGCATCTAGAAACTATGGGATAGATTTATGGACTTTTTTTTTTATTGTTTTTACTAGTAATGGCTATGATCAGTAATTTTTAGCAGGACATTGCGGTTGACAAATCTGACACTAAGTTTTTGGGGACCAGTGACACCGATACAGTGATCAGTGCTAAAAAAAAGCACTGTCACTGTAAAAATGACACTGACAGAAAGGGGTTAACACCAGGGGCGATCAAAAGGTTAAGTGTGCTCCTATGGAGTGATTTCTAACTGTGGTGGGAATGCTGACACTGGAGGAAAACAGAGACCCGTGTTTCCACTTAACAGAAACACAAGATCTCCATTTTCTTCTCTGGCAGAATGGCGATCTGCCTTATTTACATAGGCACGCTGCCGTTCTGCCTTTTCACATCGATGGGTCCTGGCAGCCATCACAGCCGCCGGACCTGCTGATTGGCTCCCGCTGTGCCCAATCACAGTGGGAGCGGGGCTCTGCCGCATGTATATGGCGTGGTCCTTACGTGGTTAAGGGGGAACCTCGTTCAAAAAGCAAGAAAAAAAAGTCTGAACCCCCCCCCCAAATAAATACCAAACCCTTATCTGTACATGCAGCCTGAGTGACCACAAAAGGGGTTGTACAGCCCCTCTTCCTGAACCGTACCAGGCCACTTGCCCTCAACATAAGGGTGTACCTTGCTGGGGGGGGGGGGGCAGTCTTGGCAAAGCAAAAGGGCCTCCTTCTTACAATCTCACATCCTAGTGGATTCTGGGGTCTGGGGGTGGGGGGGTTATCAGAATCTGAAAGCCCCCTTTAAAAATACAGCACCCACAGATACTGCCCCCTAAATTGCTAAAAGAATAAAGGAAATATCCAGTTATTCATTTCAGGGGTCAATGGCCAATGGTCCAAATCCCAGGAGCAGATCAAGCAAATTGCCTGTTTATCTCTCTATATAATTCTACTGTATATAACTGCTAGAATAAAAAATAATAGTCAGTAGCTTGGCTAATTGTAGAAGAAAAAAATAGAAAGTTAGTCATTATATATAAACCTGATCTTCAAAGACCTCTATGATTCCCTGTGATCATCTATATGGAACAGCATGGTCAGTAGTCCCACACAATTGTTAAGCCATTACAAATCATAGACCCACACAAAATAATTAGTTCCTGTGCCAGGGAATGCAAAGTTGACTTCATTTTTTATAAAGAACAAATAGTTATTGAATAACAAGCAGCACATTCTGCACGCTTCAAATATAATGTATGATACAGAAGAGATATTCATTTTCATTTAAACAGTCAGTAGTGTAACTGCTAGCAAGGTTTGTTTAAATCCCATGCAAGGCATAAAAGAAGGAGACTCAGCCATTTGGTCCATTTCCAGGGCAATCGATCATGCTTAGACATTCACAAAACTTTCAAGGTATTTCTAACAGTTTAGTCCCTGCGGTGGCGATAACTGAATTAAGCCAGAAATTGTTAAAGCTGGCAATCAGACAATGCAGAAGAGATATGTATTAATCCTTCTATAAAACTGCTGAATATATTTTATATAAGTGAAGGCTCCAGCTGATCTTTCATTTCTGTCATCAGTACCTTAGCATTTTTACACAACGCTAAAAAGAAATTTATGCTATAAAACTGCTATGTTGCATAAATATTATTTTTGACTCAACAGTGGGTCTGCCTTCATATTTGTCTCTCTGTCATAATTAAGAATATGAATTTATGGAAAAACTCACATGAGTCCATCCTACAGTAATATAGTGTTAGGGTTGACCACTGGTTGTAGTGGTAGTGGTATGAATTAAAGTGCAAGAAAAGCCTAAATCTAACTTCAAAAAATGTTCCATCCCTTCTCATCCTACTTATCCTGCCTAACCTGTATTAAACACAAATGTGTGTACCTACCTATTTTTAATCCACTCTGATACAGTTCCATATAATGATTTTATAAGGAAGATGTACAAGTTAGGACTTAAAGCATTTGTTACCCCAGCATTTAATATTCCTGTTTGATACATTATTGTAGAGGTACCCCCCGTAGGGGCTGCTGGATATTGTGGTTCACCTGCCATCCTGCCCAGCCATGCATTCACTTCCTCATGCACTCAGAGTCAACATACTTGCCAACACTCCTGAATTTCCCAGGCCATTCCTGGGATTTGGACTTTTTTACCGGTCTAACCGATTCCCGGGAAATCCGTTTTTTCCCGATTCCCCGCTGCCACCAGAGGTTTGCGGCCAACTCTGTTTCTGTCTCCGTCACCACTTTACTGCAGACCAGCGCGTGAGGAAGAACCAAGAGGCAGAGCCCGGGTAGCAATGCAAGCGGCTGCCAATAGAATTTCTATTGGCAGCCATTTTCATTGCCACCCAAGCTCCGCCTCTTGGTTGTTCCCTAACTTCCCTTCGACCTCCAAATGGCGAAGAGGCCAAAGAAATCAGGCAGGCATGGGTGGCCGGCACCCTGTTGAAGAGGGGTAACTGGGGATAATTGATGTCCGCTGGGACACACCTGATGTAAGGAGGCACTCCGCTGGGACACACCTGATGTAAGGAGGCACTCTGCTGGGGACACACCTGATGTTAGGAGGCACTCCGCTGGGACACACCTGATGTATGGAGGGACTCTGCTGGGACACACCTGATGTAAGGAGGCACTCCGATGGGGACACACCAGATGTAAGGAGGCGCTCTGCTGGGACACACCTGATGTAAGGAGGCACTACGCTGGGACACACCTGATGTAAGGAGGGACTCCGTTGGACACACACCTGATGTAAGGAGGCACTCTGCTGGGACACACCTATGGTAAGGAGGGACTCCGCTGGAGACACACCTGATGTAAGGAGGCACTCCGCTGGGGACACACCTGATGTAAGGAGGCACTCTGCTGGGACACACCTAATGTAAGGAGGCACTCCGCTGGGACACACCTGATGTAAGAAGGCACTCCACTGGGACACACCCGATGTAAGGAGGCACT
>BLSH010092894.1:94191-105131 GCA_018402905.1 Glandirana rugosa
ACTATGACCGACGTTTCATGGGGGTGGACCCTATAACCGACGTTTCATGGGGGTGGACACTATGACCGACGTTACATGAGGGTGGACACTATAACCACGTTAAATGGAGCAGCCAGTATCACAGGTGGGGGTACTTTGCAGCCAGTATCATAGGTGGGGGTACATTGCAGCCAGTATCACTGGTGGGGGTACTTTGCAGCCAGTATCACAGGTGGATGTACTTTGCAGCCAGTAACACAGGAGGGGTACTTTGCAGACAGGCAGTGTGCAGAGATTGGTATGCGGATCAACAGGCTGTCAGTGTGCAAAGATCAGCATGCGGACAAGTAGGCTGTCAGTGTGCAGAGCCTGCGCTTGCGGTGAGTGGGCTGGAGCCTGGGGTTCAGCTTCTCTCCGCAATGCATGGCCGGAAGGGACGCCGAGGCTCCTCTGAGATCAATCACCACCGTCTATTGGATGGTGGTGATTGATTGACAGTACCAGGAGAAAATAGGCGTCTTGAGGCGCAGAGCAAAGCGCCTCAAGGCAGGATTAAACCCTACCATTGAAGCGTGACGCCTGCAATCATGTGATTGCAACAAGGTCACGCTTCCCATAGTGCACTGTGTCCGATGCCCGAACACAGTGTACTATGTTAATTTAAACAAACCTCTTTTTTTTGAGGGGTGGCGCCCGGGCCGCCACTGGCTCTTGCAGTGCTAAAGCGGAGTTCCACCCATTTAAAAGTCAGCAGCTACAAAAAGTGTTGGACAACGAGACTAGAAAACTTGTGTTGGCCAACAAAGAGTTGATCGATTGTTGGCTCATGTGTACAGAAGTTGACCAACCAAAAGGTGGAAGTGCAAACACGCATGCTTGGAATCCAGGAAGTGTTCGGTCGTGTAACCGGTGTTCGTAATTCACAAATCACCTTCACCTGAACTTTCTCGTTATATGCTCAGAACACACCACTACATTCAGCATTGTTGGCCGATTACTTGCTTCACGTTAGAAGCTAGACCAATCCGCCGTCGCCCAATTTGGGAAAAAGTTGAACGTTCGGTTGACCAACCATCAACTCATCTGTACGAGGCTTTAGTGTAGAAAATCAGTGAGCCAATCACACAAGCAGGAAATCATGTTTCTGAGGGGTAATCTGTACACATTGTGTGTACAGAACACCTTCAGGTAGCCATATTGCGTCGCGTTTTCAGAAAATTATAGAGCGCAGGTTGAAAAGGAAAGGTCATTTTTAATAACATTCAATTAAATATGACTTGTGTCATTATTGTATATGCTATATTATTTTTTCTATGCTATTTTTTCCCACAAATAGAGCTTTCTTTTGGTGGTAATTGATCCCCTCTGCATTGCACTGTAAACAAAAAAATACTGACAATTTTGAAAAGAAAAAACACATTTTCTACTTTCTGCTATAAAACATATCCAATAAAAAATGTAAAAAATCGAATTTCTTCATCAATTTAGGCCTATATGTATTCTGCTACATGTTTTTAGTACAAAAAAAAAATCCCAATAAGCGTATATTGATTGGTTTGCATAAACGTTATCACGGCTACAAACTATGGGAAACTTTTATGGCACTTTTATTTTTATTTTTACTAGTAATGTGGCGATCAGCGATTTTTAGCGGGACCACGACATTGTGGGGGACAAATCGGACACTAACTGACACTTTTTGGGGACCAGTGCCACTGTGATCATTGCTAAAAAATGCACTCTCACTGTACTAATGAATCTGGCAGGGAAGGGGTTAACATCAGGGGTGATCAAAGCGTTAAGTGTGCTCCTATAGCGAGTGATTTCTAACTGTGTGGGGGATAGGAAACACAGGATCTTCCTCTCTGACAGAACGGCGGTCTGCCTTGTTTACAATGTCAACAATCGGCGGGTCCTGGCAGACATCATGTCCACCAGATCTGCTGATTGGCTTCCGCTGTGTCCAATCACAGCAGGAGGGTGTCGCCGGCGGCGCACGCGTGTGCCCCGGAAGAAGAGACAAAATGCGTACGTTGTTTTGTGCAGCCGGCCGTCCTGACAAAGTAAATGTGCGGTGGGCGGTCCGGAAGCAGTTAAAGGATAATTACAGGCCAAATGTGGAATATATATACAGCTTACTGTCCTTAGATGTGGTGGCTGCATTCATTTTCTCTTTTTTTCAGGTTAAGAACATTTTCAGCAAATACAGACATATTTGTCAATCTTGCCAGAAATGCCATTTCCTAGTCACTTTCTATGAGCTGCACTGAAGAATATCTTCTTTCTTCATTTCTTCTGTAATCTACCAATTGCCCTGCCCCCCCCGCCCATTTAATGGAGATGAAGAGATACGGACATGTTTGTAGTCCTTATCAGGAGAGAAGCCTCGGGTGACAAACATGGCTCCCTCCATATATACAGTGGAAGAGTAATGTAGCCACCAGCGGCAGCCTGCCCATATGGGGCACAGGGTCGCCACCCCCTAATCTAAATGCAGGGGGCTGGACGCATGGATTCCAATGTTTTTTTTTTATATAGAAGCATGTGATTAGTGCCGGAGGTTCTAATTGGCTTCAAAAAAGTTGAATATTCGCTATGGTCTTCCTGATTCTCCTCCCGGCCAGTTCTGGCTCAGGAAGCGGGTTCTAAAACCTGATTGGCTGAGAGGAGAAGCGATCCTATTGGCTGCCGAGGAGGAAGCGCAGGGGAAGCTGTGCCTCTATGAAGCCGAGGAAGGAGGCGACGCAGGATGACGCCACTGCCCACCGCTCGAAGGAAGCCCTTGACCTAGATGGGGTAAGTGTGGGACTGGTGATCGGCAACCGATGGGGGGTGTGCGAGACCTGACCGACCACTTGGGGGCTGGTGGCGGAAGGATTGCCTCCCTCCCCCCAAAAAAAATACCACCAGCTGCCATTGGTAGCCCTCCAGGGACAGGAGTAGTGTTATATGGAGGATCACCAGGTGACAAAAAGAAAAAAAAGATTATAAAACAATGAAAACAAATGCAGCCACTACACCTAAGACCAGTCAGCTGCAATGTATTAACCTTACGGTAAAACGCCATCAAACCTTTATTCGTGTCTTCATTCCTTACCTGGCTTATTTTTATTTATTATATGTTTTAAACATAACTTTTGCTACTACATAGTCAGGATTGTGTAACTATTAATTGCTGTTGCACATAATTCCCAGCTTTGCCAGGGAAATGACTAGACCGCATGATTTAAGTTGCTGTGATTTACTAATGGGCTGTTTTTGTGTGGTGCCAAAACAACAAATTTCTCATCATCTGCTCTGTCTGTGGAGGACTTGGAGGTTACTAAATGACTTATTGACCTCTGCGTAGCAATGCTGAGGTCACAGCAGTCCCAGGCAGATTAATGATTGGGTGCTGCAGGCTACAAGTCATCAATATTGGGTGATTATCTTTCACTTTGTAAAGTAAAAAAAAACTAAAAGTCAAGGTAAAGTCAAGTGCAGCATTCCAAATTTGTGCATTTGGTTTGTTGTGAGTAGACGGGGAGTACTAAAAGCCCAAATGGTTGCTCATTGGCAATGAACCCATAAAAATGTATTGTATTTCACTAAACCAGGGGTCACCAAGCTTTCGAAACAAAGGGCCAATTTACTGTCCTTCAGACTTTAGGGGGGTCGGAATGGCCAGTGGAAGGAGAAAATGCCCCATCGTCAGTAAAAAAAATTACATAGTGCCTGTAGTCAGTAGAAGGAGGAATAGTGTCCTATCGTTGGTATTAGTGGAAGGGATAGTGCCTAATTGTTTATATCAGTGGGAGGAATTATGCTCCATTGTTGGTGTCAGTGGAAGAAATAGTGTCCCATCACTTGGCATCAGTGGAAGGAAAAATACCTTACTGGTGGTGCTCAGTGAGAGGAGTTGTTGCCCACTGTTGGTGCCATTTGAAGGAATGGTGCCCCCCTTGTTGGTGTCAGTGGGAGGTATAGTGCCCCAAGGGCCAGATAAGGGCCACGGTTTGGAGACCACTGCACTAAACTAACAATCTGTAAGATAAAATCACATTGCAAATGTTTGAATCGTAAGCAAGTTGCACAAATTGAGCAATTATTTTCAAGTTTCATCATTATGGTGGTAATACAAAGTTCAAAGTGCTGTCATAGCAACCTTGTTGCTGCTTCCTAACCACATGCAGACCACCCCACGCAGATATACTGTGGCAGGGCAGCAGTTCTGTGCCAGATTACAAACCTAGTACACACGCCTTGGGGCGTGCACATGCGCCACCGGCAACCCACTCCCACTTTGATTGGACACAGCTAGAGGCAACCCGATGTCCACAGGGACCTGCTGATAATTCCATAGATCAGCAGAAAAATGGTCTGCCTTTGTAAACAAGGCAGATCGCAGTTCTTTGAGAAGGGAAGACAGAGATTCTGTGTTTCTGCTAAGCAGGAACACGGAAATTTGTCTTCCCACAGTGCAACCACCCCCGCACAGTTAGAAAGCGCTCCCAGGGAACACAGTTAACCCTTTGATTGCCCCTGATGTTAACCCCTTCCCTTGGTGTGTCATTATTACAGTGGCAGTGCATTTTTTTAGGAAATGATCATCGCATTGGTGTCACTGATCCCCAAAAAGTGTCACTTAGTGTCCAACTTGTCCACCGCAATGTTGCAGTCCCGCTAAAAATCGCTGGTCTTCACCCGCCATTATGAGTAAAAAAAAATAGAAAAAAATAAAAATTCCATAAATCTATCCCATAGTTTGTAGATGCTATAACTTTTGTGCAAACCAATCAATATACACTTATTGGAATTTTTCTTACCAAAAACATGTCACAGAATACATATTGGCCTAAATTGATGAAGAAATTTGATTTTTTAATTTTTTTTTTCTTTCAAAATTGTTGCTCTCTTTTTCTTTATAACACAAAAAATAAATACAGGAGAGGTGATCAAATACCATCAAAATAAAGCACTTTTTATGGGAAACAAAAGACATACATTTTATTTGGGTACAGCGTTGCATGACCGCTCAACTGTCAGTTAAAGTAATGCAGTGCCGTATCGCAAAAAATTGCCTGGTCATGAATGGGGGTAAACCTTTCGGAGCTGAAGTGGTTAACCTCTTCAGTCCGACCCAACACAAGTTTGAGGCCTCACTGGACTAGGCTTTTTTCCTATGGAGCTGCATATTTACGTATCTCCTCTTGTGCTCAGAGCGTGCCACACAGCAAGCTCCCAGTACAGAGACATGGGTCTCACGGAGAGCCATGGTTCCATGCTAATGATCAGGACCCAGTACGCCCGATTTCAGGCCACCTGACCGCTGTGATAACCTCCGATTGACTATCACAGTGATCAGTCACTGTGAAGCCTGCCCCTGTGTTTTTTTCTCTGTGAATGGAGGAGAGAAATGCATCATACCTCTCTTTCTCCTAGCAGAGTAAAAAAAAAAAGTGTGCTTAAAAAAAAAATAATAATAATAATAAATAAAAATACAAACTACAAAAAAAACCCTAGTTCAAGGTTTAATTTAGGCCAATGCCAGGGTTAGTGTCTGGGGAAAGGTCAAGGTCAAAGGTCAAAGTCAGGGTCAGTATTTTTTTTGAGCGGGAATTATTTTTTTCAGCTAGTATCAGTGTCAGTTAGTGTCAGTGTAGTGTGCTTTAGGTAGGATAAAAAAAAAAGCAAATTGCGCACTATTGTTTTGGGCTGTACTACGAGTACAAACAACAACTAACATGCACATATGTGGTATCGCTGCGATTGCCAGGAGCAGGAGGATTTAATCTGGGTTGTTCTTTGGTGGAAGGTTATGGTAATAGCAAGAAATACACAGCTACATTTAAAAACAATGATTTTTTTTTTTTTTTTTTTTACTATTTTGTGCCAGGTTTCCTTTGATAATAAAAAAAAAAAAAATAGGAGATGTCCATTACCATTTACCCCCAAATAAAAGCCCAATTTAACCTGAAAAAACACACAAAGTAGTTTATGATATCCCATGATATCCCATCCCCATCAAGGCAGAACTGGGCTGTGTGTCACAGCTGCATACATTTAAAAAATGAATAGTCAGAAATACAAATCTTTTTACAAGGTAAGCAGCTCTCATATAAAGTGGGGGGATTTACTAAAACTGGTGCACGCAGAATCGGATAATCTGATGCAGCTGTGCATAGTAACAAAACTAATTGAACAAGTTGAAACTAGAAGTTATTTGGTTAATATGCACAGCAGCCCCAGCTTCTGTGTGTACCAGATGTAGTACATTTCCCACAGTATGTATTTAATTTGCATATTTAGCTTTTTGCCTGGACTTCAGATTTAAATACATCAAATTGTAATGCATACATATTATATTTGCATAATGTATTCTACTATTTGAAGATGTAATGATTTTTTTGCAGATTCATACTTACCTAGGTGGATGCAGCATCGGTCAGATGCTGCATCTATCCCTCACCTCTAACACTGAGAACCGAGTGATCAAACGATCGCTCGGTTCTCAGGGCTCCCTGAGCAGATAGCTAGTGACTCCAGTCACTGCTCCCCCCTTGTTCACTGGAGTGCCGGGCTGTGGAGGAGGTGGGAGCAGCAGGCTCAGGCTCTCAGCTTCTTGCTGAGAGACTGACCCAGGTGCCGGTCCAGGCATTTGGGCTGATCCCGACTTCATTGTCTCTGTGATATCAGCTGACAGCAGGCTTCAGTGGGCTTCAACCTACTCTCTGCTGAAAATGATTACAGTAGTGCAGAATGAACTGCACTCATGTGATCCACGGGAGAAGTACAGTCAAACGATCTTTGGCTGTACTTCTCCTTTAAGATAATAGGTGCAAGAAGCAAAATGAGGTTTCTTCACAGGTTTGGTGTGCTTACTTACTCTCTTAGACAGAGTGGGGGGTGTGATGGTCCAGTGCAAAGCCTCCGCTTCTTCTTTTCAAGAATTGTCTAAAGAGATGGTTGGTTTTTGAGGAGTTAATCCAGCTACATCCTACTAGGTGGATCCCTTAGGACAAACCCAGAACATCTTGGACATAGGGTATCTCCCAGGTGGCCTAAGAATACCTTACAAGCCCCCAGAACTACATTCAGGTCCATAAATATTGTGACATCGACTCCATTCTAATCTTTTTGGCTCTATACACCACCACAATGGATTTGAAATGAAACGAACAAGATGTGCTTTAACTGTAGACTTTCAGCTTTAATCTGAGGGTATTTACATCCAAATCAGGTGAACAGTGTAGTAATTACAACAGTTTGCATATGTGCCTCCCACTTTTTAAGGGATCAAAAGTAATGGGACAATTGGCTGCTCAGCTGTTCCATGGCCAGGTGTGTGTTTTTCCCACATTATCCCATTTACAAGGAGCAGATAAAAGGTCCAGAGTTCATTTCAAGTGTGCTATCTGCATTTGCAATCTGTTGCTGTCAACTCTCAATATGAAATCCAAAGAGCTGTCACTATCAGTGAAGCAAGCCATCATTAGGCTGAAAAAACAAAACAAACCCATCAGAGAGATAGCAAAAACATTAGATGTGGCCAAATTAACTGTTTGGAACATCCTTAAAAAGAAAGAATACACCGGTGAGCTCAGCAACATCAAAAGACCACGGAAAACAACTGTGGTGGATGACCGAAGAATTCTTTCCCTGGTAAAGAAAACACCCTTCAAAACAGTTGGCCAGATCAAGAACACTCTCCAGGAGGTAGGTGTATGTGTGTCAAAGTCGACAATCAAGAGAAGACTTCACCAGAGTGAACACAGAGGGTTCACCACAAGATGTAAACCATTGGTGAGCCTAAAAAACAGAGAGGCCAGATTAGAGTTTGCCAAACAACATCTAAAAAAGCCTTCACAGTTCTGGAACAACATCCTATGGACAGATGAGACCAAGATCAACTTGTACCAGAGTGATGGGAAGAGAAGAGTGTGGAGAAGGAAAGGAACTGCCACCTCATCAGTGAAGCATGGTGGTGGTAGTGTCATGGCGTGGGCATGTATGGCTGCCAATGGAACTGGTTCTCTTGTATTTATTGATGATGTGACTGCTGACAAAAGCAGCAGGATGAATTCTGAAGTGTTTCAGGCAATATTATCTGCTCATATTCAGCCAAATGCTTCAGAACTCATTGGACGGCGCCTCACAGTGCAGATGGACAATGACCCGAAGCATACTGCGAAAGCAACCAAAGAGTTTTTTAAGGGAAAGAATTTGAATATTATGCAATGGCCAAGTCAATCACCTGACCTGAATCCGATTGAGCATGCATTTCACTTACTGAAGACAAAACTGAAGGTAAAATTCCCCAAGAACAAGCAGGAACTGAAGACAGTTGCAGTAGAGGCCTAGCAGAGCATCACCAGGGATGAAACCCAGCGCCTGATGATGTCTATGCATTCCAGACTTCAGGCTGTAATTGACTGCAAAGGATTTGCAACCAAGTATTAAAAAGTGAAAGTTTGATTTATGATTGTTAATCTGTCCCATTACTTTTGGTCCCTTAAAAAGTGAGAGGCACATATACAAACTGTTGTAATTCCTACACCGTTCTCCTGATTTGGATGTAAATACCCTCAAAGTAAAGCTGAAAGTCTGCAGTTAAAGCACATCTTGTTAATTTCATTTCAAATCCATTGTGGTGGTGTATAGGGCCAAAAAGATTAGAATTGTGTTGATGTCCCAATATTTATGGACCTGACTGTAGTTGGGAGTCCATGGCCAGGCAAAAAATGGACTAAGAAGAACTTGGAAACCCCCAGGTATATAGCTGGGAGTCCATTGCCAGATAAAGAGAAATCTGAAATAAATGAAAGGATGAATAAATAATAATTGAACATTTAGTTTGTAGTATCGATGATATTATTGTTGTGGCTATCTGTAAAAATATAGCTGTGTGTATAGTGATCTCACAGTGTTTAGCATTTAGCAAATTAGCATTTACATTACTGTAAATAATTAACACAGCAGAGCTCCCACAGGTATTACTTTGACCAAGGCAGACTGCACAACTGCTATAATTCTAAAAAGATACATGGTTATTATTTATGCAATTTTAACCACCTTTCAGTTGCAGGAACAACCAAACTTATCAAGACAATCTACCACACTTTAAATCATTTATATTGTTGTTACAAATGGGTAAGTAGCATTCATTTGCTATATCATTTTTTTTAACTGGCTGATAGAGGATAGAAAGTGTTTGAAATGACCTAAAAGTGTAGCATAAGACGTAATCACTTACCCTCCAGAAGATTTACCCCTCTTCATGACCAGGCCATTTTTTTGCTTTTTGCCACTGCACTAATTTATTTGATAAATGCCTGGTCATGCAACGCTGTGCTCAAACAAAATGTGTATCTTTTTTTTACTCTGATCACCACTGTTTTTTTTGCCCTGAAACAAGAATATTTAAAAAGAAAATTTCTTTATAAATTAGGCCAATATGTATTCTGCTACATTTTTTTGGTAAAAAAAATCCCAATAAGTGTATATTGATTGGTTTGCGTGAACATTATAAGGTTTACAAACGATGGTATATTTACTGGAATTTTTATTTCAGCGGACAATCTGACACTAACTGACACTTTGTGGAAACCAGTGACTCTAATACAGTGATCAGTGCTAAAAATATACACTGTCACTGTACTAATGACACTGGCTTGGAAGGGGTTAAACATCTGGGGTGGTCAAAGGGTTAAATGTGTGCCTAACCAGTGTTTATGTGTGTACTGTGAGCTGTTTTTACTAAGGGATGTGACAACATGTATTATCTGCCTGATCCCCGCTGACAGGACAGAGCTCTGCATTGTTTACATATTGTCAATGAGTGGATACTGGTGGACATCCATTGGCTGACACCCGCCTATTGGCTTGTGCTGTGTCTAATCACAGCACAGCCGGCATGCGTGTGTTCCCCTAACCTGGATATGCAGAATCATGTATATATAGGTGATTCTGCATACAGCGGCCACCCTGTAGCAGTAAATCTATAGGAGGCCTTCGCATAAATAGTTAAAGTAGAATTTCAGCTAAAGCCCATCTATAGAGTTGAGCGGACACCTGGATGTTCGGGTTCGACGGGTTCGGCCGAAGTTCGCAAAAAAGTTCGGGTTCGGTATCGAACTTGACCCCGAACTTGACCCCGGACTCTGAACCCCATTGAAGTCAATGGGGACCCGAACTTTTTGGCACAAAAATGGCTGTAAAAAAGTCCTGGAAAGTGCTAGAGGGCTGCAAAAGGAAGTAAAATGGGGGTAAGAGTAGGACAAGTGCCCTACAAAAAAATGGGGATAGGGAAAATAACTTAAAATCAAATAAAAAAAATGAGAAGGGGGGTGGATGTGGAGTAGGAGCCTAGAGGTTGACTAGGCCCTGACCGTGGCAGTGTAGGTGGAAGTGGCGGTGGTGGAGGAGGAGGAGGTAGCCAACACTTTTTGTTGTTTGTTTGTTTTTTTTTCTAATTGGGGTAGCCCCCAAAATATTGAGGCATATTCAAAAAAACAAGTATGTGTGAGGCCGATCTAAATGTCTATTCTGCAGGACTTCTTACAGGAGCAGCAGGAACTTCTCCCTATAGAACTAGGAGACAATTTTAGAACAATAATCTGTCACTTACAGCACCAGCAGGAACCTCTCCCTATAGAACTAGGAGATGATTTTAGAACAATAATCTGTCCCTTACAGGAGCAGCAGGAACCTCTCCCTATAGAACTAGGAGACAATTTTGAACAATAATCTGTCCCTTACAGCACCAGCAGGAACCTCTCCCTATAGAACTAGGAGATGATTATAGAACAATAATCTGTCTCTTACAGCAACAGCAGGAACCTGACCCTATAGCAGTAGGCGATGATTTTAGAACAATAATCTGTCCCTTACAGCAACAGCAGGAACCTGACCCTATAGCAGTAGGCGATGATTTTAGAACAATAATCTGTCCCTTACAGCAACAGCAGGAACCTGACCCTATA
>BLSH010092894.1:105350-118296 GCA_018402905.1 Glandirana rugosa
TTCCCCTGGTTTAGTACACTGACCTGGTCTCATCCGATTTTTATCCATTCATATAAGTAGAAAAAATGTGACCAATCAATCCTATCCACAATCCTTCCACCCTCCTTTGTAAAAATTCTGATCTGCCCATCTCAACTCGTTTGGGCTTGACATTTCAAGTCCAGGCATGGCTTAAAACCCCACAGGCACTGGGCCACTGGCCAATCACAGCCATGCCATTAGTAGGCATGGCTGTGATGGCTTCTAAAGGCAAACCAGTGAAACGCTTGTTGATTGGCTGCCCTGCAGCTATTCAACAGGTGGGATAAAATACCCAAACCCCGAACCCAAACTTTTTTTCAAATGTCCGGGTTTAGGTCCGGGTCACGGACACCCCAAAATTCGGTACGGACCTGAACTTTACAGTTCGGGTTTGCTCAACTCTACCCGTCTAGTCTTAAAAATGTTTCCTCCCACCTTCCTAACACCTATCCTAACTAACCAGTGTAAAAAAGATGAATATACTTACCTATTTTTAGCCTACTCTGGTCCAGTCACATGATTTGGTCCCCTTGTGTCAGGCTGGAGGGGAGAAGGGGGAACGCAAACAATGGATGCACCATGGGACCAAGTTGACATCACATTCCCAGCCAATGGCTGCTTTCTCCATTTTCCTGAAGCTGCCCATGGCTGACATAAGGGACTGGACTGGACTGGACCAGAGCAGGCTGAATGTTTTTTACACAGGTTAGTTGGGTGCCAGGTGGTAGTGGAAGCATTTTTAAGGCTAGCTAGGCTTTCACTGGAATTTTACTTTAATTTCACAGGGGGATACTTAATGTGTATATTAATGTTCACAATAAGGTTTTATTTACTCAGCAATATAATTTGGCAAATTATACTAAATACAATTACATACCTCCAAACTTTCTGAGATGGGAACGAGGGACACCTATTATCAGATGTATGTAGGCATTGGACTCACCCCCTTAAAAGAAAATGAAACAAACGAAAAGTGATTAGTTAAAGAGTTTGTAAATAGCAAACATGTCATACTTACCTGCTCTGTGCAAGGGTTTTGCACAGAGCGGCCCTGATCCTCCTTTTCTGGGGTCCCCTGGCGATGCTCCTGGCTCCTCCTCTTCATAGGGTGGCCCCTCAGAGAGACGATTTCCATGTGACTTGGCCCCGCCTCCTAGCTCCCGTGTCACTGGATTGGATTGACAGCAGTGGAAGCCAATGGCTCATGCTGCTGTTAATCTACCCAATGAGGACCTTCGACAGCGGCTGGAGCTGCTGGGCTCATCCTCGATGCTGGAACAATCGGGTTCAGGTAAGAATAACGGGGGCTTTGGGGGGGCTGCTGCAGCACTGAAGGTTTTTCACCTTAATGCATAGAATGCATTAAGGTGAAGAACCTCGAGACTTTACAACTCCTTTAAGCCATCGAGTGCTTTTTTTTTTTACCACTACCGTTCCTTCATACTGGCTTTTAAAATTTACAAATGCAGCAACTTAGAAATTGGATGAAAGGTTTAGCACTGGGAAACACTTTTTTAAAGATAAATAGTACATTTTATATACAGTACAGCTACAGTGTATAGATCAGACCAAAATGAGGGACAAATGAGGAGGGAAGAGTGACAAAGGGACTTTGCTTCCAATCAGGGACAGTTGGGAAATTATGCAATTATAGCATGTGCAGTATATTGCATGCATCTCTCTACCAGATAGGAACCAATGCTCTTAGAATTCTGCAGTGTTATTGCTTTGGAGCTGAACATGTCTTGTGAGTGGGAATAAAATAAAGTGTGTGGGGAGACAGGAAAAGGACCTAAAAAATGTGCTCCCCCCCCCCCTTCCCGAGACATGTGTTTGCAAACAGACAGTTTTAGGTATTACTTGAAATCAAAATGGTGAAGCATTAAGCAAATACAGTAGGCTTACTATAAATTTGTTAAAGTAACATCACAAAATAGAGTCTTATTGTAAACTAAAATAAATATCTGGGAGATTTTGGGGGTTCCATAACTTGCACATATAAACATGAACAAAGAAATGCTCCAATTCTCTTGAAGGCTTAAAGGAGGAATACAATTTCATTATGTTTATATCAAGGGAAAGAGAAAACTAAAGCAAAACCTTGAAATGAAAAGATCATATGATTGTCTAAAGAGTTTCAAATATGTAACATTCCTTGACTAACACTCAAACCAAAATCCTATCTTTTTTGTCTAGACCACATTTGTTTTGTGATAGGTATCTAGAAAATGTTCAGCTTCTGTGGTTTTAAGAATCAACAATACTACTGGTATATTTCCGTGATTATTTTCAATGTTGGTAACATATGTATTTATCTATAAATAGCCCGTATTTAAACTTTGTCATTCATATAATTGTTTTACACTTCTCAAGCTTGTCAATTAATCACTGTACCACACACTTAGTGCTGTAACATAAATAGAGAAGGCTGCATACCACAGATGTGAAATCAACTCTGAAAATCAAAATAATGGTGTCTTCTGAAACATACCCTCTGGGTCTCCATACACTGCATTGTTACTGGAAGAAATATATTGTATTCCACACTTTAAATCACATGCTGTCCACATTATTTTTGCATGGATGAGTGCTAAGCAAATTGTAATTTATTTCCTATACCCAGCTTCCATTTTGTACTATACACGTTTGCCTTTATTTTATTCCAGTATTATTAAGACACCTATTACAAGTATACTTTGCATATATAGATAACTAGGAATACGCTTCTGGTTTAGATCAACTTGAACCCAAGTCATTAACAGTTTGGGAAAACAGCAAACTAACACAATCTTTCACCACCATAGCAAATAGTTGCACTTCTTTGCCTATGAACTGTGGTCAGGTGGGTTAGAAGGGCCAACAATATGGGTTCTTTAATGTGCCAGCCCTCTTCCTATAAAACTCAGAGTTCCCAGTGGCCTTTTGTTAGTGTGTATGGAGATTTGCAGTAGATAGGGATAGTTGACAAATGACATGGAGAGTTAGCTGCTGCTATAAAATAAATATATATCTATATACAGTATCCCACAAAAGTGAGTACACTCCTCACATTTTTGTAAATATTTTATTATATCTTTTCATGTGACAACACTGAAGAAATTATGCTTTGATACAATGTAAATTAGTGAGTGTCCAGCTTGTATAACAGTGTAAATCTGCTGTCCCCTCAAAATAACTCAACACACAGCCATTAATGTCAAAACCGCTGGCAACAAAAGTGAATACACCCCTAAGTGAAAATGTTCAAATTGGGCCCAATTAGCCATTTTCATTCCCCAGTGTCATGTGACTCGTTAGTGTTACAAGGTCTCAGGTGTGAATGGGGAGCAGGTGTGTTAAATTTGGTGTTATCACTCTCACTCTCTCACTGGAAGTTCAATATGGCACCTCATGGCAAAGAACTCTCTGAGGATCTGAAAAAAAGAATTGTTGCGCTATATAAAGATGGCTTAGGCTATAAGAAGATTGCCAAGACCCTGAAACTGAGCTGCAGCACAGTGGCCAAGACCATACAGCAGTTTAACAGGACATGTTCCACTCAGAACAGGCATCGCCATGGTTGACCAAAGAAGTTGAGTGCACGTGCTCAGCGTCATATCCAGAGGTTGTCTTTGGGAAATAGACATATGATTACTGCCAGCATTGTTGCAGAGGTTGAGGGGTGGGGGGGTCAGCCTGTCAGTGCTCAGACCATACGCCTCACACTGCATCAAAATGGTCTGCATGGTTGTCGTTCCAAGGAAGCCTCTTTTAAAGATGATGCACAAGAAAGCCCGCAAACAGTTTGCTGAAGACAAGCAGACTAAGGACATAGATTACTGGAACCATGTCCTGTGGTCTGATTAGACCAAGATAAACATATTTGGTTTAGATGGGGGTCAATCATGTATGGTGGCAACCAGGTGAGGTGTACAAAGACAAGTGTGTCTTGTCTACAGTCAAGCATGGTGGTGGGAATGTCATGGTCTGGGGCTGCATGAGTCCTGCCGGCACTGGGGAGCCACAGTTCATTGAGGGAACCATGAATGCCAACATGTACTGTGACATACTGAAGCAGAGCATGATCCCCTTCCTTCAGAGACTGGGCCGCAGGGCAGTATTCCAACATGATAATGACCCCAAACACACCTCCAAGACGACCACTGCCTTGCTAAAGAAGTTGAGGGTAAAGGTGATGGACTGGCCAAGCATGTCCCCAGACCTAAACCCTATGGGGCATCCGCAAACGGAAGGTGAAGGAGTGCAAGGTCTCTAACATCCACCAGCTCCGTGATGTCATCATGGAGGAGTGGAAGAGGACTCCGGTGGCAACCTGTGAAGCTCTGGTGAACTCCATGCCCAAGAGGGTTAAGGCAATACTGGAAAATAATGGTGGCCACACAAAATATTGACTTTGGGCCCAATTTGGACATTTTCACTTAGGGGTGTACTCACTTTTGTTGTCAGCAGTTTAGACATTAATGGCTGTGTGGTGAGTTATTTTGAGGGGACAGCAATTTTACACTGTTAAACAAGCTGTACACTCACTACTTTACATTGTAGCAAAGTGTAATTTCTTCAGTGTTGTCACATGAAAAGGTATAATAAAATATTTACAAAAATCTGAGAGGTGTACTCACTTTTGTGAGATACTGTATATAGGTTTAGGGTTTTAAGCATTGGGGTTTAACTACTTTTTATTTATCCAGTGTCATTTATAGTTGTGTACCCAACTGTCATTAGACGGCTTCCTTCCTCTGCGTATGACCTGTACATTAACGTATCTATGCACCATTCTCACACTCCATGTTCACTTGCTCAATATCGGCATGTTTTTCCACTTCCAAAAAATTGTGGCAAAAAATGAAATCGCCTTGGGATGTCTGCTTTCCAAAAAGGGTAATTTTGGGGAGTTTCATACTATTCTGGCATTTTCATTTTAATAACTTTTTTTGGAAGAGTAATTTCTCCAATAGCTTTTGATCCATTGTGGCTTCTACTTCCATCATTCAATTAAGGGATATTACAGATGCAATTGTATTGGTACATGTACCCCATGGCAATGCCCAGCTACCCATGCCCTTTTTTTGACAATCCCTTGCCCATTAGCCTTGAAAAGGCTACTTATCTACTTATCCCTATACCTTACTAATTTAAATGTTCTTCTAGATAGCGCTGCATATATTGATGGCGCTATATAAGTGCCTGTAATAAATCTACTGAATGTCTTTCTGACTTCAGGGAGAACTATGTAGCCAGCAGTATTTGATGAGCCAGTGCATAGACCACTGGTGATATGCAAAATACAGAAAGCCTTTACAACCAATTGGAAATTTTCCATTGAGCTGTCTCCATAGAAATGAAATCAGTTTGGCTCCTCTGGGTTAATGTGTATTGCCCTTTGTTGCCACTCTGCCTTTTTAAGTAGACTTGATAATGTAACTTTTGCAAACAGAATTGCTATGTTTTCATAAAAGTTATGTTTTTTCATTTGAAATGACTTTCAGTATTAAGACTCAACATTACAAATGATTTCCAACCTACATAAGAAATGCAGTCTTTAGTCCTTTACCTGTATCAGATTTTTATTCGGGGTGTCAAAATGTGTACCTGTGTACATTTTAATATAGCACAATACTTCCTCAGTTTAAAATTCTTACACCAATGCTCAAATGATTTTCTCTTCATTTATCTGCATTGGTCAAACAGTCTGTCCTCTTTGTATTTTTTTATGTTTGGTATCATAAAATGTCTAATGGCTAATGTCTGCTTCATGGTTCTAACTGTTGGGAATGAGTTGATGGAAGAGGTAAAAGATTAGTTGGAGGTGTGATAGGCTTCCTTGAAGAGATGAGTTTTGAGGAGAACTATTGTTTTTAAACTCCTTTGTTGATTCTTTTGTCTCTGGATCATACAAATGGATCCATGTTTAATTCATTATCAAAAGTTGAGGCAAAAACATCTAGTGTGCAGTCTAAACTGTTAATGAATTGCCTGTGAATCTACAACATGCTCTACACTTTTTGGTACCCATATGGTAGAAAGCCTCCTAATGTCCAGCACATCTTGGATAATAAACCCTACAATTTCCTGAGATATCCTCTGGGTCTCTGATGTATTTTTTACTATAGTTATCCAATGTGGTAAAATCATACTGTGAACAACATCCATATTTTCCAGACATAATTTGGGGGATTTACTAACACTAGAGCAGACACAATCTAGAGCATTGGTTCTCCACTCCGGTCCTCGGGACCCACTAACAGGCCAGGTTTGCAGGACAACTGAAATACATCACAGGTGATATCATTTGCTGCTCAGTGATTGCAGTATTCTAGTTTGCATTTCCCCAAGGTAATACTTAAAATCTGGCCCGTTGGTGGGTCCCAAGGACTGGAGTTGAGTACCACTGATCTAGAGCAACTATGCTTAGTAAGCATCTAAGTTCAGCTTGTTCATTTACGCGTTGGAAATGAAAGAACAATGCTGACTGGTTGACACACACAGCTGCTCCAAAATGTGGCTACTCCAGCCTTAGTAAGTTCCCCTCAATGACTACAACCAGCCATCTTGACTGGTCGTTATCTTTGGAATTAAATATGTCATTTCTTATATCAAGTAATCCATTTTTTAAAGCTGGACTCTAAGGAAAGGAAAAAAAACAACACTGCAAGAGTTAAATACATACTGTATTTATGCCCAGGATACCAGTAACAAGGATTTTTACTTGCATCATCATCGCTCACCTAGCAGCCAGCTCTCACCTCTTTAACCTGATGCCCCAGTGGTCCCTCTGTGTCCCTACATGCAAAGTAGAGCTATTGGCTCTGAATTGTTCTAGATGACGTTGGAGTGCCTGCAACCTCTGTGGCAACTAAGAGAAGATGCTACAGCGGCTGGTCTTATAATGTGGAGGCAGCATACGGTACACGAGCATTTCACCTTTGTAGTGAAGGGGGAAGTCCGACTGCAAGGGAGGTCTTTTCTTTTACACCAGGTTCAGCTTTAACTGTCAAGTAAAGGAGACATGTTTTGCCTTATTTACCTGATATATTTATTTTTTTTGCCTGTCTACAATTTTAGGAAATTGAGGCTCATCTCTGCTCTGCACCGTTTTGTTACGCTGGTTTGACCATTTTGAACAAAGAAAGCTAGATATTAATATAGACCAGACATGCTTTTGGGTAGAGCTAACAGAAATCATTACAAAGTTTTTGGATTAAGAGTGCCACTTTGCTTCTGATGCGTTGAAATGTATGCACATTTAGCAAATATTGTAGTACTTTGACACAACACAACAAACACAATTACCATTACATCTCTAAACCCCTCTTCCGTAATTTCACTATATAATAGGTATAGTAAAGGAATGGACATTTCAAAAATGTTCTGTAGTTTGGTAGGGCCAGATTGTGTCATGTCACCCACAGTTCAGATTTGATATTTGCGCAAAATATATAACAATATTTGCTAAATTATTCTTAGGGCCCTTTCACACGGGCTGTCAGTTTTTCAAGCGGGCCTGTTCGAGCCCTCCATTCACCTCTATGGAGAGGCAGATGTAAGAAGTGACATGTCTGCTGACATCCACTGCTATCCAATCTGATCTTGTCCACAAAATACAGACGGATGGTGGTCCTATTTTCCATCCACCTGGGGGATGGGATTGGATATGATCGAATGAAAATGGACAGGCGGTCTTTTTTCACCCGATCTCCGCATAGAAGAGAGTGGGACTGGGTCCGTATCCACTCTGCACAGTAAACAGAGGCGGACCTGTCATCCGCCTGCTCAGCAGGGATCAGTGGAGAGATCCCCGCTGAGCAAGTGGAGTCCGTCAGGTGGAGGCCCCCGTGTGAAAGGGGCCTTTATGTAAAACATTTTGTACATTTCTCATAATTTATGTTTAACCCATAGCATTTAAGGAATGATATAATTAAACTAATGGTATAGCTGTGTTCATTTTAAAGCTTTAAATCCTATTTCCAGGAAAATATCCACTCCCACCCAAATACATTTTTTTAAGCACAAAAAGCTTTTTCTACTGACCTCTGAGTCTGCAGTCAGGGGACCATTTATGCCGCCTCTTTTGTATAGAAATACAGACTGGTCTAGTTCATATCTCTCTTTGAGATGTCAACACATCATCATTGGAGTCTTCAGGACCTAATGAGAACCACACTGATGCACAGCCAATATGAAGGGTCTGCATCACCAAGAGACCTGAAGCTCAAAGATGGACCCTCCCATTCATTAGTGCCAAAGAAAGAAGACACTGGAAGGAAGTGATAAGAAATTAAATAAATATCAAAATTTGATAAAAACATAAAAAAACTTTTTTTCAGTAGAGTGGGGTAAAATTATACCTTCTGACAATAGTTTTATTCTTATCATGTGCCTTCCTTCCCTGGAGAAAGCTGTACCCACATTTCTTGCATGGATGCTCCAGAGACAAGTAGTGAGGGATAATCTCTTCCGCAGAGTCCCCTGGGTGGTCCTACAATATATACCTCCTTTATATAAAGACCACCCATTTATAGGCCAGACCATCCAACTCTTTCATATGGGCTGTAAAGTACACGACCCAGTGTTGTTTCTGTAATGGTCCTGCGCCCTGGGCTAAGGCTTAGCTGTGTGTGTGGCAGCCATTTTGCGATGTTCAGTTTACTTCAGCCATGTTGGTATGTGAAGGGCATCTCACAGTGACCTTGACCCCGCCTTTTTCTTTCCTTTCCCCATACACAAACTGGTGACTGAGGCCAGACGCCCCTTATCAGTTTCTTAATACCCATAAAACTGTTTGACCAGTGCGTTAGTGACTAGAAAGCTAACATATACCTGTCGTAAAAGGGCATTCAGAGCAGAAGTGACCTTTCAGAGACCTCTGCCCAATTCTAAAGTTAAGAAATCCACACATGATTCATAAACTCAGACAGGAACATGACACATTAATAAAAAGTATATACTTGAAAGCGGAATTTCATACTGAACAAATTTAGTCTAAGCATACCCATGTTAAGATATACCAGAGGGAAGATAGTTGTCAGATGCCTCCTGGGTGAAACACTTATCTGAGCTACCCTGTGTGTAATATCCCTGGACACGAAATTCAATGCTGACCAATAATCTCTCAGTTTCAAGAATTCAACCGGTACATATTGGGAGATATGAATAATGGTATAAAAATGGTGTGCAAGAGAGGGTCATTATACTATCATCCACCCCATACAGTCCACGGACCCTCCTTACCCATTTGAGTGGTCAGGGGTATCTGGCCCCACCCCTTTGGTCCCAGAGAAAAAGGGAGCTGCAAAGACAGTCTTTAGTTCTCTTTTTACCATCAAACACGAACATCTGCAAAGTTTGAGAACCATTATCGACCAAGCTCTGTTCAGCCCAAGGACATTAATTGCAAGTATCCTTCCTCCTTAATTCTACCTTATCTCTCTGTTGCTATTTATGAAATCACTTTTTTCTTTAAATATTTTATTTGCACCAATTTTAACCTTTTCATTATTAAAACCGTACTTTGCAAAGTGTTAACCTTGTCCCTAAGCTCTTAATGCAAGCTATAAATGCACCTATTGCTTGAAGAGTGCTACTGTCCAGAATAAGGCCTTCTGTGCATACCTGTCTGTGGTGACAGTGTGTGTTACAGACAATTATTCTAAAATCATAATTGGTACTGCTAAATTGGTGGAAGTCCTGACTCTTCCGTAAGTGAACAAAGGTCAGGCGTGGCAGTGAAATGGTTAATAGCTTAAATTAGCCCAGTGACAATCGCTCTCAGGCTGCTTGTACCTAGATTGTGGCCCCCCAAGCTGGAAAATCTTTGTGCTGGATGCAGCTGAGAGTGGCATTTTTCTGTTAGTGACAGCGTGGTGTGAGATTGGCCGGTCCTCTGTCATGACTTAGTGAGGAAGGCAGGGATCTGATACACGCGTGTTCACAGTTTCCATTGGCACTCTCTATTTTTCCTTTTTCCTATCTTGGTTTCTTTTGAGTTATAGGACACAAAATAGTACATAAGTGCTCTCATTATTGCTGTAACACTGATTTAGTTGTGTGACCGGTGATTCTTGTAATGTCACAATTATTTGGATTGTTTTGTTGCAAAAATGTTTTTTTTCAATAAAGTTCTTGGAAAAGAACAAGCTCACGGAGGTGTTAAATATTCCCAAATCTGTCCAAAGCTAAAGAAACAAATCATTGGTGTTAAAGTTTGTTTTCACAGAAAAGGTTTGTAATTTTCTTTAAATTATATAAAAATTTTGTTTTTTAGCTGCTTTAAATACAAATGAGCTTTTTTTTTAAAATAAAAACCCTCTAAAATAAGATATGCATCTAACAATTGACTTCTGCATACCACAACTGGTATGAATTTCTGAATAATTGTATATAGACATTCCATAGATGTCTCATGACATTAGAACATAAAAATAGGCATTGTTGAATGTTTTCTTTTTCGTCTTGTTCACATGAAGTGATGCAAGATGTATTCTGATTAGTGTATACTTTAATGGATCATATACAAGGAGTCCACCTTTCACATTGTAGCCATTAATTTTGCCACAGTATTATGGAAAAAGCAGGTACGGTCTCTCTGTGCTGATTGAAAAGTGATGGATTGTTTTCATGAGGAAAAAAACACATTGTTTTCTTTAGCACAGCAGGATATTATGTTTGCAAGATTCAGCAGTGAAATATTATGCATATCTACTACTGGCTTTCTGCCAGAAAGCCAAGCAGAATCTGGATCTTACAGCCCAAGTTTGCTTTTTTTTCTAATAAAAAGACTAGCGATAATAAAAATAAAAGAAACAGCTTTTGCTACAATACTCACCTCCTCTCCTGTGCTGTCTTTTTTTTTTCAATTCAGTGTCAGCTCTTATCCCAGCTGAATGACTGCCAGCATCTTTCAGCTCACTTTCTGGAGTTCCAGGTGAAATGGACCCAGCAGGGGAAAGATCGCCATGGCATCCTGCTCTAACTGTGTACAAGGAAGCACAGAATGGTGCCGAAGACATCTGTGATACGCTCTTCATGATTGAGGACCACCCAGCCCAGAGAGGAGCAAAGAGGAACAGGACCCAGCATGTCACATGACAGGCCTGATGTTTTCTGGAAAAAAAAAGGAAGTATACAAAAAAAATGTAATGGGAGGAGGGAGTTAGTTGTGCTTAGCTAAACATTAGGCTGATGTAAGACATAAACCCAAATAACGTAGCTGAGTGTTTAATATAAAATAATTGCAATTTTAAATGTAACTGCTGTAACCTGATTTTTTTTTTTTTAATTGTTATTATTGATTTTTGTCAAGTTAAACAAAGAGCAGTAGTACAAACAGGGTATTACAATACCCAAGAGCATTACATTACCGGAATGTGTAACAAGGTGGCAATAATATTTTTATAAAGATAAAATAGAATGAATATTTAATATAAAGGAAGAATAAGGAAAAAAGAAAGATAGAAGAGAAGGAAAGGGAAAGGAAATGGTTAGAGTTGAGCGAACCCGGACTGTAAAGTTCGGGTCCATACCTAACTTTGGGGTGTCTGGGACCCGGACCCGAACCCGGACTTTTCAAAAAAAGTCCGGGTTCGGGTTCGGGGTTCTGGTAATTTTAATGAAAGTTCTGAAAATTGCTGTAAAAAAGTCCAGGAAGGTCCTAGAGGTCTGCAAAAGCAAGGAAAATGGGGGTAAGGGTGGGACAAGTGCCCTACAAAGAAATGGGGACAGGGAAATAACTTTAAATATTTTTTAAAAAAATAAAAACATAAAAAAAGCAAAAATGGAGGTGAATGTGGATCATCTTCAAACTGGGTCTGAAAAGTATTAATTAACGGTAGAGGCCATACAACTGTTCTAAAATCATCTTCAAACTGTGTCAAAAAAGTATAAATAAGCCGGGAGAACCCATATCACTGTTCTGCAAACATCTTGAAGCTTTATGTGTCACTTTAAATAAAACCGCGAGAAACCATACTACTGTTCTGCAAACATCTGTAAAGTCTGTGTGTCACTTTAAATATAACCGGGACTAACTGAACTACTGTTCTGCAAACATCTGTAAAGTCTGTGTGTCACTTTAAATATAACCGGGAGTAACTGAACATCAGTTCTGCAAACATCTGTAAAGTCTGTGTGCCACTTTAAATATAACCGGGACTAACTGAACATCTGTTCTGCAAACATCTGTAAAGTCTGTGTGTCACTTTAAATATAACCAGGAATAACTGAACATCTGTTCTGCAAACATCTGTAAAGTCTGTGTGTCACTTTAAATATAACCGGGAATAACTGAACATCTGTTCTGCAAACATCTGTAAAGTCTGTGTGTCACTTTAACAAAAACCGGGAATTACTGAACATCTGTTCTGCAAACATCTGGAATGTGTGTGAAACTACAGCATAGAGAAGAACAGGTATATGGTTTCACTCTGCTATAGTTTCAAACACAGTTTGCAGATGTTTGCAGAACAGTGATATGATATCACTGTTCTGCAAACATCTGGAATGTGTGTGTGAAACTACAGCATAGAGAAGAACAGGTATATGGTTTCGCTCTGCTATAGTTTCACACACACATTCCAGATGTTTGCAGAACAGTGATATCATATCACTGTTCTGCAAACATCTGCAAACTGTGTTTGAAACTATAGCAGAGCGAAACCATATACCTGTACTTCTCTATGCTGTAGTTTCACACACACATTCCAGATGTTTGCAGAACAGTGATATCATATCACTGTTCTGCAAACATCTGGAATGTGTATTTGAAACTATAGCAGAGCGAAACCATATACCTGTTCTTCTCTATGCTGTAGTTTCACACACACATTCCAGATGTTTGCAGAACAGATGTTCAGTTATTCCCGATTTTTGTTAAAGTGACACACAGATGTTACAGATGTTTGCAGAACAGATGTTCAGTTATTCCCGGCTA
>BLSH010092894.1:124412-139930 GCA_018402905.1 Glandirana rugosa
TGTATCGTATTACCGGAGGGTCCACACTCGACGTAATTTCCAAAATCTTCGGTGGACCTGTCAAAGGACATTCGTATATTTTATGTTAAACACAAAGAATTCGTGTTCCCTTGTGAACTTAAAACTCAAGTTCGGAAACTATAAGATCCTCTATAAGAAACGTATAACTCTTATATCATTTTCTCCATTTCCTGTAAACGTATGTCGTATAAGGTACCGTTTCGTTTCTGTACTCCCTATTTTGTCACAAGGATTTCGAAAATTGTTATCGTTCGTGTTTTGGCTAGTTACCAAGCTCTGTGCTGTTGGTGTAGATGAGGGGGGGGGGTGGGGTGGTGGTGGGATCGGTTTTGTGCTTGCTATTGTTAAAAGCTTTAGGAACACTGTTTTATCCCTCATGTCTTTGCTTTGCCATGGAATATGCTGTATGCAAATGTCCTTTACCTCTTTTACTATATTCTCAATATGCAAAGAATATCTCCTAGAATATCAAAGGCTTGAACTCAAAATTCAAGTGTTCCCTTGTGCTTAAGAAACACAAATTGTATTTTATATGCTTACAGGAAACTGTCCAGGTGGCTTCTAAAACCTTTAATGCAGCTCACACCTGGGAGGCCATTATGCTATGTTTAAAATATAGAAAGCAGCTACAAAGTTTACCCTAGTAAATATACATGTCTCATTCCCCTTTGAGCAGACCCTACTAAACAAAATAAATGTATAGGCTCATGATATAGCACAAAGACCTCACCTACTTGAAAAAGATTTCACCTGCTGTAAGATTTCATGTGGGAGGTTCAAGGTGAGCACAAACTGCACTTCTAGACTGGATACAAAATGGGGGAGGTGGAGGCATACAGAAATCCAACAATTTTCTTGCCATTTGGATTTACGTAAGGCAATGTCCAGAATAGATCTAGCCTCTACATCTAGTCCCTAATATAGCACACTTGTCTAGCGGCATCCTTTCTGGCCAATGATATACAGTACAGATTCTTGACCCATAAAGTGCTGTTATATAGCACTTAAATCCACAATGACTGAACAGCTCCATAGTGGTAGGAGCATGTACCAATGGCATCACAAAATACTGTAGTAGTAATTCTAATAAATCCTCCTAAGAATGCCTTCAGAGCAACCTTACGTGGGATATTTATTGTATGTCTGTAACAGGGATACTTCAGAAAAATACAAAAGAAATTACAGTCACTATGGAGAAGGCTATTCTCCAAGCTGATACCATGTACGCTGATGTTCCCACACCAGATAACCATACAGATTTGTTTGACAAATTGAGGGAACATGACCCCAGTTTGTCAATTTCACAAAGAACAAAATGTACACTGCTCTCACAACATTTTTAGATTCAGAAATAAAGCTTGTAGATTGTCTGCTTACTTGGCCAGACCAGAGTATACCCCAACATTTTTCCCATAAATTAGAGACCATTTGGACCACATTCAAGATGCACTCCTTTAGATTCTGGCACCCTTCACATCTTTTTACTCCTCACCATACTCCTCAACTGTTCAAAATTCTGCTGACCAACTATCTACTTATCTAAACAAAACGGATCTGCCAAAACTGACACCATGGATGAACAAAGAATTAGACGCCCCTATTGCCACAACTGAGATTGAATTTGCAATCTCACATTTCCTTACCCTCAAAACATCAGGACTGGATGGATTCCCAGATAATTGGCAAAGTAAGTTTAAACAATGGTTATGCCCATATTTACAAGTAAAAGTACTGGAAGCAGAAATATTAACACCTTCAATGCAAGAGACACGTATAGTTCTTATTCTATAAAAAAAAAAAAACCATAAGGATCCAACTGAACATGAATCATATCACCCCATTTTATTGATTAATGCAGATGTCAAATTCTGGCTAAAGTTTTTGCTATTAAGATTAATAAACTGACGTCTCAACTGATAGGTGACAACCAAACAGGGTTTACACATGGCTGATTCGCCAGGATAAATATCTGAAGACTTTTTACTAGGGATGAGTATCAGGTTCGGGACTAGGTTGGGTCATTGTTTGAAAGAAAAAGAAATACAGTATGTACGAGAAGTGCATGCAGCTTATACCACCTCATGCTACATTACTCACATTCACCGCACCCCACCTACCCCCAAACATAAAATAAAGGGAATAATAGGCATTCATTGGTTAGGTCTATTATCCTTAATTAAAACTGTCTTGCTGCTGGCTAATATTACACTGCTGCATTCTTTGCTGTATCTTCTTTTTTTTTTTTTATTTAGAAACT
This sequence comes from Glandirana rugosa, assembly GCA_018402905.1. Taxonomy (NCBI): domain Eukaryota; kingdom Metazoa; phylum Chordata; class Amphibia; order Anura; family Ranidae; genus Glandirana; species Glandirana rugosa. The sequence goes on from BLSH010092894.1 coordinate 126,691, forward strand.
CTTAATGTCATTACTAACAACAAAAACAAAAATAGTCAGTGTAACTTAAAAAAAAGCGAGAGAGTGCGCATGCGCAGATCTTCTAAGATGGCCGCTTGAGCTGGGAGCTCCACTCTGTCCTGGCCATTAGGCTCACCAACCTCCCGATCATGGACTCCCTGCGAGTTCTCAACAAGAGCACCTGATAGAGAAATTCCCCCAGAACTGATCCATGTCCGGGGGGCACTGCCAGGAGGGACCTGAGGCCACAATTTGAAGCAGGAGAGGGAAGGGCCATGGTTCCAATATGGCGGTCGTGGCCCAGCAGCGTGACCCAGAAACTGTGAGCAGAGGCGAGTGCTAACCCCAGCTTCACTTACTTTCACCCTCCAAATGCCCTCCGTTGAGCTTATGATGGTGTCTCCTTCACCCACCTCCACTGAATCGCTCATTAGCAGAGCGATGGAAGGCGCCACATTGACCCTCATGTGAAATTCTTCACCCTGTGACTTTACCACTCCTAGCCCTGAGCCCCTCTCCCATACAAACCCCTCCGCTCTGGGGGACCTTTTCAGCAGACTCTCTGATCTGCTAGACAGAGGTCTAGCCCAGACAGCAGTGAAAATTACTGATGATATTAGAGCTGAATTTCAAACCCTGGGAGCCAGGATGGAGGTCAAATTGGACATCACTGTAGCCAGAACAAATCAGAATTCTGAGCACATACAGGTCCTTCAGGATCAGTTAGATGTAGACCTTTCTCGCATTGAGGATCTGGAAAATAGGACATTCCAATTTCAGCATCAGGGGTCAACCAGAATCAGTCCTTGATGTCTACGCCACAGTACACACAAAACGGAATTGGATCGAGCTCACAGAGCTCTGGTACCTCCCAGGAAGGACGGTAACCCCAGAGATATAGTGGTTAAACCCCACTTCTATAATGTCAAAGAAGATGTCATGAAAAAGTCTAGGCATCACCCATCATTAGCCTGTTTAGGATTTCCCATCCAAATCTTTGCTGACATCTCACCTACTATCATGCAAAAACAGAGATTCTTTAAACCTCTCCTTAACATCCTAAACCAGAAGGACATAAAATACTGGTGGGCTTTCCCATTTGCCCTTAAATTCTCATACAAGTGCAAGACACATTCATTTTACAGCTTTCCGGTAGGAGAACGCCTGCTCCTGCAACTTTAACTCATCTCAAAGGAATCCACTATGGACTGCTCCTCCAACCCCCATAAGACTTATGATGAGAAGAGAGTAGACAGCTCCAGAACACCTGACTCTTCCAACAGTAACACAGTAACACAGTCCCAGAGGGTGCAGGCTCAAAATGCTTGATCAAGTAAACGAAAAGAGACTCCGGACGTCTCTTCACTCCTAGTCTACACTTCCACGTGGTGAGTCACGTTTGTGGTCCCAGGTCATTATGGATACCTCCACGCCAGTCCATGCGGTTACAGACATCATTTACAGCCGGACGCTTACAGCCCCTTCTGACAATCCCCTTCGTGTGGGCTCACAAGGACTTGCATATCAAGCATCAGATGATGTAGATATTACATTGTTGAGGTCCTTTAGGAGATTAGAGTCCCTCATGGGGAAGGAGATACGTGCTTTTTGGGACATCCATACCCTTTCGGAATACATTTCGCTCAGTAGGATCCCCCGGGGTCTAAGGATCAAGAAGTTTCCCACTTTCGAACTTCCCAACGAGGAGGTGAAAAAGGAATGGACTGATGTTCTGTCACAATGTTCTGTTCAGTTAATGCGGATAATCATCAATGTAAAAGAAGATGAACTCGAAAAATTAAGGAATGAGATCGTGCTTGTACAGAAAGAACTAACCAGTTTAAAAGATCATTCCAAGTTCAAGGAATTCGATCTCCATCTGAATACCAAGTTGGATAAATTGGAAAAAAGTGTCATGTCTAGCAAGAAAGAGAAGTTGACTAGAGATCGCCTTGACTATGAGAGCAATACAGTTTATACTTGGAAAAGAGCTCTCTCACGACGACCCCGCAGGAAACAGTATGGAAAGCGAGTCAGTTTCTCGGATCCCGAGACCGAAATGGTTAATGATACACTTGCGGTTACCATATCTGATTCCTCACCTGAAAGCACAAGCTGATTGAATGCATCTCAGCCTTTAAACCCGAATGCTGGGGCCTCCAGCTCAAGATTAAAAAAGAAGAAAAACAAAGGGAAAAGAAGTATAAAAGAACCAGGAGAGGCGGCAGGAAACATCAACGAAGGGGACAGGTCTCGCTATCAACTACGGGGCCGTCCATGACCACGGTAAGCAACGTGGTTAATTTGTCCAAAAGGTCTTTGAATGCAGCTGAGACTATGCTACTCTCTAAAGGTTTGAACTTCTGTCCCTCACGTCACTTTGACCTTTTTTCCACTATCCTGGATGTTAATAGACTTGTTCGAACACTCACGCTTAAAAGACATTATTTCAGTGAATGCCGAACAGCTGATATTAACATTATGCAGAGGGATGATGAGCCTGATTCTGTGCAAGAGGGGGGCGATCGCACTGAATCGGTTCCTTATCCTTCTCCTTGTAAGTTTTCGGAAGTCTGTGGTTTAAATGACTTGCTGGATTTGGCCTTAGAGTCAGATCCTAGCACTACTCAATCTGCCTCTGAGTACATTGGGGTTCCCTTCAGGGTTAAATCTGATTTCTACCCCATAGGCTCACGGGGTAAGGATATGGATTTATTCCAAAAACTTGTCGAAAGGGATCTTATGTCTTTGGCTAAAAAGAGTAATAGGGCCCCCCTTAACTGCAATCTAACACCAGAGGAGACAATTGGTCTACAGACTCTCAAACAAGACAATAGCATAGTAATTAGGAATGCTGACAAGGGGGGATCGGTCGTAGTGCTAGATACAGAAACATATAGAGATGAGGCTCTACGACAACTATCCGACACTGCCACATATACTCATTTGTCTGGCGATCCCACACCGGGATACAGTAGGGAGCTCTCTTCCCTGTTGGATAGGGGGGTGGTGGTGGGCATTATCACCAAAGAGGACAAGGAGATGTTGTTGCCGACACATCCGGTAATGCCCATTTTCCACCACCTCCCTAAAATCCATAAGGGATGTAACCCCCTGCGTGGCAGGCCCATTGTTGCAGGGATAGGTTCCCTTAATGAATGACTGGGACAGTGGGTTGATCATTTACTTCAGCCCATGGTCACTAAACTTCCAGGATACATCAGGGACACTGGTCACTTGCTACAGAAACTACGTGATTTTGAGTGGCAGGTCGACTTTGGTTGGGTCAGCTGCGATGTGGCAAGTCTGTATTCCTCCATCCCTCACTCACTGGGGTTACGGGCGGTGGAGTTCTTTCTTGGACATTTCACCACACATTCACTTATACACCAGGAGTTTATTTTGTTGTGTCTAGAGTATTTACTCACACATAATTTTTTTATGTTCGACGGGGACTACTACTTGCAGAGATGCGGAGCCTCCATGGGTGCCAAATTTGCACCCTCCCTTGCCAACCTTTACATGGGCTGGTGGGAGAGGCTCCGCATCTTTGCGCCTGGTAGTCCCCGCAGACAGGACACACATTTTTATGGTCGTTACATCGACGATCTGCTATTTGTCATATCCAAAAACTCCATTACACCGGAACAATGGATTTCGTACATGAACGATAATGACCTTAACCTGAAGTTTACGGCCTGTCATGAAGACACTAGCATCACTTTTTTGGATGTAACCCTGACAGCTATAGGTGGTAGGGTCATATCGGGCCTGTACAGGAAACCTACGGCAGGGAATTCACTCCTTCGAGCAGATTCCTGCCATCCAGCCCATACATTAAGAGGGATTCCGGTGGGACAATTTTTAAGGCTAAGACGTCTATGCGGTAGTCGGTCAGACTACCAACGTGAAAAAATAAACATGCAACAACGCTTTTTAGAAAGAGGATACTCAACGCAGACCATACATAGGGCAATTAAAATTGCAGATCGAGTATCACCTGACAAATTGCGTTGTGATAGATTTAGACGTCCGGCATTGGCGTCTGATGGATGTCCAGTCTTCTCTACACCATATAGCATGGAGTTTCAACAGATTAGAAAGATTGTTCTTAAACATACTCCTGTGTTACGTCATGATCCTCTGTATGTCTATCCTGGACAAGGGGTTAAAAGTGTTGTCCCGAAGGGCTAATTCTCTAGGCTCCTCTCTCTCCCCCAGTCTTTTCTCTAGTAGCTCTAGGCAGCCACATTGGCTGAGCTTTAAAGGGAACTTTAGGTGTGGAGGGAGCAGATGTCAGTGTTGTCCGTTTGTGAAGAAAGGGGATATTGTACAATCCACTGTCAACAATAAACGTATAAACATTAGTAGATTCATGAACTGCAACACTGGGTATGTGGTTTATATCATTACTTGCACACATTGCATGGTTCAGTACGTGGGACGCACAACACGGAGATTGCGAGATCGCCTGGGCGATCACCTCAGGGACATTAGTAAAAATCACCCCACCAATGTCTCTAGACATTGGAACGGGGTACACCAGAAAGATACCTCTGATCTAAGAATTCAGGTGATCAAACAAATAATGTCTCCAGTCAGGGGTGGGGATAAGTTCAAGCTTCTTTGCAAGAGGGAAGTGTTTTGGATATTTTTTCTTGGCACTAGAATGCCTGAGGGACTTAATTTTGAGTGGGATGTGTCCCATTTTTATGATGGATAGAGGTTTGGTTATCCTCCTTTATGGTCCGTACAACACTTCCCTCTTGCAAAAAGTTCTTTAAGGTCCGGCTAGTAATTTGAATTGAGATTGATGCTCCATCAGGGAACCCCATTGTCTGTATATATAAAGTTTATTTACGGATGTATCGTTTGTTGAGGTTTTCTCATGTGATACACTCTTTGAAGCCATGATTATTACAGACAAAGGGTTCTCAGGTGAGCTGTACACCATTGAAACTTGTAGGTTTTCAGTGATGTATCAGTTTCCTGTTGCTGTTATGTTCATTATTATGTTTTTTGACACACTGTGTTTGTTTTTGTGCATTCCAATTTTATTTTATTCAATTTTGTATATTTGCAACAATTTTCTATACTTATGTTGGCATGTATTTGGATCTTCCACAGATGGGTCGGTTTATTGCACATCACAGAGGGACCTGCGATGGTACATGCGAGAACCTTTTTTGTCTCCATATGGTCTACGTACGATCCTCTGGTGTATTGCACCATACCGCACCCACTCTGTTGAAGGTCACAAGCCCCAAGAAGTAATTGACGTCAAATGATTAAGTAACAGCTGACTGATTGTGTTGTGATTGGTTGAACATGGGAAGTGATCATCAGTATTTTTATATATATACATGTATGCATACCCATGTTTCACTAGCTATGAGTAAGCGCCCTTAGGGTGACGTGAAACGCGTTAGCAAATACCTCATATCTCTTGTCTGTATGCATGGACTTGGGTCAATAAAAGCATTGAAGAAGGAGTGCGGTCGTCCGGAGTCTCTTTTCGTTTACCCCATAAGACTTATGCTAGAATCGACCACATCTTTATTCCCACAGCCTACATTCCATGTGCCATAAAATCTACTATACTAGATGTGGCATGGTCAGAACACTCTATGGTCTCTATATCCACATGCAAGGGAGCCACACAGTCCAAGGGATTTCTTGTGGGCTGCTCACAAGGTCACAATAAGAGGCAAAATCTTTCAGATGACTTCCCAGATAAAACGAGAGAGGAAAGTAGACATTGAGAAATTAGAGAGAGAATTCCTTACCCTTAAAAAGCAATATAAGAAAGACCCATCTAAAGTACCAATTTCACAATTTGACGCAACAAGACTATCTTTAAATCTAGCATTAACCACAAAAGCCGAAAAAACCTTCGCTTGTCAGGAGCAAAATTTTACCACCTAAGAGAAATTGGGGCACATGCCGGCGTCTAAACTGTCCCCTCGCCAACGCTCCCATATATTTCCTAAAATTCAAATGCCTGAAGGTAACACAACTCTGAATCCCCAACCTATAATGGAAATTTTCCACTCCTATTATGCAAAGTTATACGCTGTCCCCACTAGTGTACCCCTCCACAACCCCTCCTCCTTCCTGGATTATTTAATGTTCCCCACTCTAGAAGTTCTACACTGAGAGCTTTTAGAAGCTCCCTTCTCCTGGGAGTAATTAAAAATTTAAAGAGGGGCTCTGCCCCTGGTCCAGACGGACTATCGGTCCCCTACTACAAAACTTTTGCTTCCACTCTAGCCCCCCACTTAGCCTGTTGGTTTAACAGCGAACATAAGGGAGTCCCAATCGATCTACAATTGAATTTGGCATATGTATCAGTCATTCCTAAACAGGATAAAGACCCTGGTGAGGTTGGGAATTACAGACCAATATCACTCATTAACAACGATATGAAGATTCTGGAAGAATGGTCAAACATTCCCATAGACACACTCCTAAACCTTATGGAAAGCCTTCCCAGAAGAGTTGAAGCTGGTATAGCTGCAAAGGGTGGGCCAACTCAATATTGAACCCTACGGACTAAGGAATGGAATTAAAGTTCATGTGCATGTAAATGCAAGCATCCCAATACATTTGACTATAAATATATATATGTATATATATATATATCTATATTGTAACGTTATACTAGGCGAGGTGATCGATGGACGATACATGTCGCCTTGCATGTGTTCATTCACAGTGGACTAAGGTTGAATCCGGTCTGAGTTTTACCAGCCACCTTGGCAGGGTTGGTTCCTGACCAGATTTTGTGGTCCAATGGAGTCCACCATCAGGTGGTTTAAATAATCAGGAGGAGAGCAGAGTTTTGCTCTGGCCTGGGACTCAGAAGCCATCAGCCTGAGAGAGATGACATATGGAAGTTTGCTTATGGACTGAAACAAAAAGGTTTGCACTGTCTATGTTTTTTGGGTGGCTGGGAGAAGCCCTGCACTGCCAAGTTAGGAAAAACTGAAATGTTTAGTTAGTGCCTGGATGGTGAGGATTTATTTTCTGTTTTGTTTTTGCTTTTTAAGTGGTTGTCAACTCGTGACAACCACTTTAACCTACAGATATGATAAGGCTTACCTGTAGGTGCCTTGCATATCTCCTAAACCTGTACGGTTCAGGAGATATATAGTGTATGTGCTGTGTCGACGTCATGTCGGGACATGCACAGTGAAGAAACAGCCTCCGTGCCGTTCCTCCACTGCGATCGTGCCATGACTGGCGGCTCCTGCGCCCATGCGCAGGAGTGACGTCACGCAACTCTGGCCAGTCACAGCGCCAGAGCCGCGGCCCTGGAAGGAAGAGGGGCTGAAGATGGATGTGGCCAGCACAGGGGACAGCGCTGGACATTGCAGGCTACGTTTGCAGGTAAGTGGCACATAATGGGCTACTATGCAATGCATAGTAGCCCATTATGCTTCTACATTACAGGGGTATATTGAGGAAGTAAACCCAATCTGGGTTTACTAACTCTTTAAATAAACCTGGCTACATGCCAGATTTTAATCAAACCTGTCATTTGGACTGCCTTTTTCCAGGGAAGGTGATTCCATTGTGCTAACCCCCCCACAACATGTATATAATTTTTGAAAGTGTATTATTGGCAGTTATACATGCAAATAAACAAAATAGATATCAGAAAAAAAGTATATAAAAATATCTAAGGTACACATACAGTAGGTCACAATCAGTCACTTTAAAAATGTTACTGTTAAAAATGAACATCTTAAAGCAGATCTATTCAGTGTTTTCATTCAGCTCCTTGTCCCACGAGGCATTTTGCTTTTCATTAAAAACTGCCATAACCTTTTAAACCCAAAAATGATGGATTGCTGTTTCTCTCTCTGGCAGAATGCAGCTATGGCAGGAATCTCACCACGCTTAGGTCTCTCACTTGTTCCAACTGCTTCCTGCTACACATATACAATGTACATTAAAACCAGAATCAACTGCATGCAAATGTTTAGATGTGCACTGGGAACTGCTAAAATAAAAATACAGGCGCTGAACACACACCCTCCACAAAATGTCATGCATTACTTATTAAGAAAAATGAACAAGCTACTCAGCATTTCTTGGACATGGCAAACAGCATGTAAGTGCTGGAAAGGAGATTTTTATAATTGGATTTCAAAGTAATTTAGCAAAGCAGATAAGGCCTAATGGGCAAATATTACAGGTTCCTACTGGAACAGAGAGCCGTGTTATACAAGATGGAAATCAGAACAAATAAGTTTGGTATAAAACCAGGCAGCATTCACTAGAGATCGACAGAGGGAGAGTGGGTGCCAAGATATATAAACTCCTACCCTGAAGTAACAATAAAATGATTGCCAGGCTGTAAAGCAGATACGTGCTGTAATTGTTCAGCTTCATGAACATGTGCGAATGCATTGGTGCCATTGCTTCATTTCTACTGTAGTGACATTACCGCAGATAAAAAAAAAAAATTGGAAAGAAAATTATCTGATTTCAGCTGTCAATTTACAAGTGCAGGTGAGAATATGACAAGCAGATGCTGATTTGTGACACATTTCCCAGAATTTTTTATAAAGCAGCTTTATCCCAGTAAGATAAATGTGAAATGTTATATATAAATATTTTTTATTTACCATTTGCAGCCAGCAGTTGGAGCCAGTGGTGGATTATAATAAGAGCAGAATCAGCAGCTTCCTGGGCCTCCAGATTCCAGGGGCACCCATGGAGATGCTAAAAATGTTCTGTACTTCAGTGTACTTCAAACTTTAAACTTTCTGCTGAGAGATAATATGAGATTGGTTGTTATGGGTTACTGCACCTTCACAATACCATTTCCTATAGCATAGTATTGTTGATGAGACAGGTGTAAAGGCCTCATACACACGGGCGTTTTTTGACGCCGGCGTCTGCTGACGTTTTTTTCTGCTCCCCATGTTAGTCAATGGCCACATAAAAAACGTCTGCGTTTTTGAGTTGTAGATGGCGTCGGCGTATCAGAGAACCCACGACCAGCGCGTTCCTTGGCTGCATCGACGTCAAAAAGCGCCGCAAAACGCCACGAGACGCCAACAAACACCAACAAACGCCACCTAATATTGTACCGGCGTTTTCCGGCGTTTTTTGACGCCGACGTTTTTAGGTTGAAAAATAGCAGAGGAATGATTTTTTTTTAAAAAACGTCTATTGACGCCGACGCTCACTAGCGCTCAAAAACGCCAATGCATAACGCCGAAAAACGTCAACTTTTTTTCCTTGACGTCGGGCCCGACGTTTTGTTTATTATTTTATATACGCCCGTGTGTATGAGGCCTTATAGGCCCTTTGTGTGATTTTATATACTGTATTAAATATAAGATATTTAAATATTTTTAGATATTTATATATTTTACTTACTTACCCCCGAGACCACTAACCCTACCTGCACACACATATGTTTTTTTAGTGTGTTTTGCAGAAATACATTACAGTCCATTTAACATGGTTTCCTATGGATGTAGTTCACACCTGTGCGCTTTGTGGCACTGTGTTTTTTGGAAAGGTTTAGGGACTTTTTTTCCCACAGCAGATTGCGTTTTGCATGTAATAAACTTCAATGGAGCTGCACCAACAACGCAAGTGTTGCGTTTTTAATGCGTTTTAGTTTTTATTTTCTCTTTAACACACTGCATATACTGTATCTGGTTGCTAAGGAGCAGGCTAGGAAGCCGACCACCGCTTCCTTAACAATGGATGAGTCATTAGCTGTCAGCGGGGTTTTCCGCTGACAGCTAAATGTAAAAAAAAAAGAATTGCTGGTAAAAAAATATTGGGAAAAAAACTACATGGGCCCCCCAAATCCATATCAGGCCCTTTCGGTTTAGTAAGGATTTGGAGGAGAACTACACGCCAACATTTTTTTAAAAATGGCGTAGAGCCCCTCCCTCCAAAATCCATACCAGACCCATATCCGAGCATGCAGCCCAGTAGGTCAGGAAGGGGAGGGGACGAGTGAGCACCCCTCACCCCCAAAACACATTTTCCCCATGTTGATGTGGGCATGGGCCTTTTCCACCAAGCACTGGGCAGTGGCTGTGGGGGTCTGCAGGCAGGGGGCTTTTGGAATCAGAAAGCCCCCAGATCCCACCCCCTCATCTGAATAAGTATGGGGTAGTGTCAAAAAGAAACACACGCACAGTTTTTGACAATTCCTTTATTAACAAAAAAAAAACCAATATCCCCCGGTGTAGATCCATCACCAATCATGCCGCGTGCTGCACCGCTGGACCCCAAAAAAAGCTCCATCCACAATGAAGACTAACCGCCGGCTGCCTGCTCCTCCATCAGTTCTTAAATAGGTAAGAGACGGGGCCACCCAGTGATGTCACCTGGTGGTACTGCCTCCCCTGTGGCATCATCGACCGGTGCATTCTGGGGCACTGACGTCACAGGGGGTGGTGTGTTTAAAGAAAGAAAAAATGCAAAATCCATGAAAACTGCATACAAAAATGCATCAAAAATGCGAGATTAAAAACTCACTGCAAAACACACCTGAAAAGCACATCAACTGCAACCGCATAGAATGACGCACTAAAGCCCCGTACACAAGGTACAACAGTTGTACAACAGCGGTCCTACAACCAGCTTGTTGTACGATCATCCCACCATTAGTAGGCGCGATTATAATAGCCGTCGTACATCGGTTGTACAACAGAAGTTGGATGAGCAGACTAGAAAACTTTGGTTGGACAACAAGCGGTTGTACGACCGTTGTACCGTGTGTACAGAGAAGTTGGTCCAACAAAGTTGTACGTGCAAAACACGCATGCTCAGAAGTCAGGAACGCCCGGAAGTGTCCGTTCTGGGAAACCTACATTCCTATTTCACAAATCAGATGCCCCTGAACTTCCTTGTTATACGCTTGTAACACATCACTACGTTAGGCTTGGTCGTACGGTCGCTAAGTGCATGTCAGTACGCGAGACACAACAGCCAACATACGATTTTGGAGGTCCAGTCGTGTGACCGTCACACCCGTGTGTATGGGGCTTTAGACACATAAGTGTGTTACTGCATGTTATAGTAATATACATGTCTACCATGCATTACGGCAACATGGGTGTTGTGCATGAAATCTAAATCTAAATTATATAAATATTATTTTTTCATTTTACATAACTTTAAGTTACTTTAGTTAGCAGCATAGAAAGTATTTCTTCTATATTTATCATGTACTGATATATGTTTTAAATCTAATATGTATAGATGCTATATATATATATATATATATATATATATATATATAGTATTTAAAAAACAACACAAAAATGATTGCATTGGATACATGGCTAACACCGATGTTAGAGTATCTTTAATGTGAAAATATTCCAATAAATAACATGTTTAGATGGAATGTCATTATATTATTATTTTTTTTCCCCACTTTGTTTCAACTATTCTTGCAAGTGCTTGGCTACCCCCTACTGGGCATAGAGGTCACACACTAAGAGCAAGTGATTAGCCCTCTAAATCAACACCTTTTATGTATTTTCTTTTTAAAATTCTCAGCACAAAATATGTTATTTCATGTGCTTAGCTATTTTAAAAAGCTTAATAATGAAAAAATAAAAAATAAATAAAAAGAAAAAAATATATATATATAGTCTTCCTCTCCTCTTCTATATATATGTGTGTAAATATATATATACAGTATATGTATAGTATATTTTTATATATATGCACACACATTTATTTAATCCTGTCTACCGTAAGGTACATTAAAAACTAAAATGCCTCATCCACATTTTGAATACAAGAGATATAGTTACAATAATTCTGTACAATTACAATGTTCTGTAATTATAGATGTGGATGTGAAAGTCACAGCCTATCCATACTGTTGGGATTCACATTTACTTTGCATTTTTCAGCTTGGCTACAGCAGTACTAATGATCCACACTGACATATAATAAATTAAACATAACAATGTTTAACACAAGAATCCCGTAAGAGATATCAAAAGTATGTCAAGCAAAACAGAAAAAAAAAATACAGATCATGATATGAAGTCATAGCTCACGAGCCAGATGATTTTTCATTGAAAAGGCAAAGTAAAATTGCCTTTAGATAAAGTGCTTGAGAGGAAATTATTGAAAGAATGTAACAAAGGGGAGGCAAAGGTGTATAAGAGAAGAGACTTGCTGTTTGTAGAGCACTTAAGTTGTCATAAAAGTCAACTGTACATTTAAATATCCTAATCCTGGGGGTTATGGCCTGCAGTACATATAAGCTGCCATGAGTCCATGAGCTGCTGCCCTTGTTCCTGAGCAAAATATTTTACATGAGCTCTGGTGCCAGTTTGGAGCCCCACAAACCTGACCCCAGTACACACACCCTTTCCCAGCAACCCCAGGTACCTCTTTTAGGCCATATGAAAATGTCCAAGAAGATGAAAATTGCTGGAGAGCAGGTGAACTTAGTGCCTTAAGATGGTTGTGGGAAGCAGCTCAGTGACCAGGGGAAAAAGGTGGCAGTGTGCCTAGGGCAGTTTGCTGAGCAAGCTGAGCCTGAAGTTATGGAATACTGCTTAGGCTGGGCAAGGACTGGCAGCTACAGATGCCTGATGAATGGAAGAGTCATTTGGATCTGCTCTATTTGCATGCTCTATGAATGCTAATGATATCCCTATATCTGACTCCAGGGTGCCTCCTGCATTGCCCTCTGTCATTGAACCCACACTGAAAGATATTTATTCAGTACAGCTCCATGATACTTCTCTGGTCAGTTTAACTACACAAGCCCATAGCATGGGAGCTGACATTTCATTTCTCACACATTACCTACAAAAATGTAGACAACATGCTCCGCCCCGCCGAGGAAGGCACGACATTGCCGTAACGCGTATGTGGTCCCGGACTTGTTGCTGACATCACCCGCTGCTGTTTGATCACACGAGGATCCGCTCATTCGTCCCTGCACATTAGCTGTTGCTCTGTGATTGGAAATGATACAGCTGTCCTCCATGTTATACACAAGTGTTACTCAAGACCTATCCTTGTGAGTAGATTTTATTTAATAAACAAGTGTTTTTTACTGAAGCAGTCTGCACTTAGAGTGTTTACTCTTTCTATCCGCTATGTACCTCATTCACCTGTGATATCGATACGAGCCATTGGTTGATGGTAGGATTTCATTGAACCTGATCCAATCATTCGCTCTCCAGGGGAGATCTTTGTGTGTATGACCCTCTAGTAGAACTGGGGT
>BLSH010092894.1:184997-195132 GCA_018402905.1 Glandirana rugosa
GACAAAGGTTTGAGATTTCGTGGTCCCCTATATACCTTTATATGTTTTGTTATACCCCTCTAATAAGAAGGAGTAGATGAGTTCCACAAACTCCCCCGTTCCTCCGTCGTGCGAGATGGGGTCAGTTACTGGTTTCGATTATAACATAACAATGACTTTGGGCCATAGAGAGGACGTCTGCCTGTAGTTTGACAATCGATTCCAGGACAGATATGTTGAGTTATGCCAGTAATGCTGCTAGTATGTGAGTCTGATACACATTTTGATTTTTTGTTATCAGGATATTCGCCGCGTCCACATACACTTGTCTTATTTAGGTGTTGTTACAATTCACTTTATGGACTGCCAGAGCACCTAAAATACCTTTGTTGTGGATTTATTCTGTTCACATACACCTGCGCCGCTTATAGGACTATTGTTTTTTAGTTTTACACATAGTCTGAGTGTATGATCGTCGTAATGACCGTATTGAGTTGTATAGACAGGACCTTAGCTAACAGTTTGATGTCCGTCTGCAGGAGAGATACCGGGTTTCAGTAACAATACAATATTAGCTTTGGTCATTGACTGGGGTAGAGCGTGCTGCCTCCTTGCCCCCTCAAACACCTTGAGTAGATGAGGAAGAATAATCTCCCCATATTGTTTTGTATATTTCCATATATCCCCTGGTGCTTTAGAGTTTGGAAACAGACTGGTGGCAAGTTGAAGGTCTTTCAGGGTTATCGTGAGTCCAAGAAGCGGCTATGTGCCTCTGACAGACTGGGTAGATCCACCCCATCTAGAATTTTTTTTAAAGATTCATCAGAATACTGTTGCTTGGATTGATACAAATCAGAGTAAAACTCTGCCAATTCCCTCATAATTTGATACAGGGAATTCACCACCGTGCCCTGCCTTGTACGCATAGCACGATGAGCGGGGATGTTTGCTGGGATTGTAAAATTTTAGCTAGCAGGCAACCAGTCTATTCCCCCTCTTCATAGAAGGCCAGTTTGCTAAAGCATCTCTTCCTTTCTGCCGTTGCCACTGTGACACGGTCCAATGCATCCTGTGCAGAGGTACAAGCTTCTCTATTGGATTCTGATGGATCAGCTATAAGTTCAGCCTCCAAAGGACTTACCAGCTGGGCAGCCTGCTCCCCGTGGGATCTAGTGGCCTTTTTCATTTTGTTTATTTCTGCAATGAACACTCCATGTAGGAATGACTTAAACGCATCCTACACTTTATGCGCTCTGCCACTGTCATCATGAAGATGCCAAAATTCTGCAATTTGGGATTCTACAATGGCGTGTGAGGGTATAAGATGTATCTAGAAAGCATTTAGCTTCCAGAGGGCTCTCCGTAAAAGTGTAGAGGGTCGTACGTTAACAGATATTATAAGGGGCGAATGATCTGATATACCTCTTGGGGCATATGTAATATCTTGAATCAAGTGAGTGGCTTCTGGGGTGCATACATATAGATCTATCCTTGACAGCGTACCGTGTGTTTTGGAAAAGCAAGAGTCTATCCATCCCACTGCCTCAATAAATTTTGAAATGCCCGTTCGGCGAACACCACCCCCTCTACGAATTTGGGGATGCTTATCTAGAGTGGGATCTAGGTAACAGTTGAAATCCCCGACCACAAACACAGGGGTCCCAGGATGGCACAGCTGACCCGTCAGAATGACCCTTAGGACTGCATAATTGTAAGGAGACGGAATGTACACACAGCCTAAGATGCATTGCACTTGAAAAATATGACACAGGGTCAATTTTCTTATCCATAACCTGGAAATCAATGTTTTGTGAACCAGTACACTCACCCCCCTTGAATAGGAGGGGTGAGTAGAGTGGTCCGCCCAACCAACCCATGCATACCCCAAACAGGAACACTTCTCTGGTGCGTTTCCTGAAAAATGCAAATAGCAGGTGAATGTTTGCGGAGCACTGAGTGGATTATGAAGGCCTCTAACATTCTACGATATAATTGGTACATCAGCCATTGTCAGTCAGTAAATATATCAACTGCAGGTAGTTACTGACTCAGTGGAACCTTCACAGAGGTTGTGCAGGGCCCATAAGCACTGTGGACCTGTTACAGATAGTGTTTAAGTGTTTCAGGTTTGTTTCTTGTAGCAGTATAGCTGATAGTACTCTTTGAAATAGTAATGCCTTGAATTGTGGAGCAGCATTGACATCTCTGGAACAAAAATGAAAGTAAATATAAACTGAGTAAGTTGCTTGCCCAGGTGTGGCAGTGTGGTCATCAACAGCCCCCTCCTGGAAAGTCCACAGGACACAGGCGACCCTTAGCAAGGGTCCATTGTCTATGCCCTTTAAGCAGCAACCAGACCACCCCCACCGCCAGTAACAGGAACAGTATTTGAAACAGGAAGGACAACAGGTCACTCCTCAAAACAACCCTGTGGCCAACTGCCAGCACAGCCTAAACACATATAAAGACGTTGACTCTTTGGAAATGTTGCATTTTGGACAGCTCATTCCAACCAAAGGATGAAGTATGCTCCCAGCTATATAGATATTGTAAACTTGGTTGCAATTGCCAGCTTATTGTGAAACCACATTGGTGACAATAGCTGTATCAGCCATCTTCCTCTACATTTCTCCTTGCCTGTCGCAGGGCATTTTCTTTAACATCCATCCAATCCGAGGCATCTGATGCTGATTCAAAGAAATGTGTATGCCCCCTCGCAGTGATATGGAGCCTGGCTGGAAATAGCATGGCATATGTTACCTGCAAATGTTGAAGCCTTCATTTTACTTCAGTGAAACAGGCTCTACTCTGCTGGACCTCCACCGAGAAGTCTGGGTAGAAGGATATGCGGACTCCATTATGCTGTATATTATGGCGTTCTCTAGCCTTCCTGAGGACAATTTCCTTGTCTGTATAATTTAATACAGTGAACGTGAAAATATGAAGTTACTGCGCTACCAATATAGATGAGCACCAAGCAGCCAGCACAACAATTCTTAACAAAAATTGTGAAAATATTCCAACATAAGTGACATAGTGCAGCGCTAAAATTAGATACCTGTTAATATTGGCACTCAACAGACAATTACATATAATACAATTCTTATAAAGTGCATAAATATGTGCAATAAAGCAATCATCAAAGTGTCCCAAGAAGACTCTGTGTATTCTTGTCTTGTATAGAGTTCATATGGTACAGTCTATCACAGGACTTAGAAAGTGACTTCAAAATCCACCAGCATGCAGTGCAGACCTCCACCAATGGGGTATGAGTCTCTTCAGACCCGTTTCATCTAAAGAGACTCATACCCCTGTTGAAGTCTCTTCAGACTAAATGCGTCGGATGAGGAGAGCCTGCTCCAATCCATTGTGCCTCTGCAAAATACATTGTTGGAATTCCAAATCGTGTTTGACTATTTTAACGCATGTAAGTGCAACTATTTTGATAAATCTGTTTGCTTAAACTGTATTTCACTATGTGGTATCTTTGTTTCTGCTGAGATCTTCTCCATTATCATATTCTGGATCTTTGTGGTAACTCATTGGTATGGATACCCTGCCTGAGTGATGCCCTAAAGCTGATACTGATATACATTTTGAAGTGAGCCCCCTATGGTGTGGAGGTCTGATGATCCTAGAGTCCGGTTAATAGTACCCACATATATCTTTGGTGGAGGTCTACACTGCATGCTGGTGGATTTTGAAGTCACTTTCTAAGTCCTGTGATATACTGTACCGTATGAACTTTATACAAGACAAGAATACACAGAGTCTTCTTGGGACACCTTGATGATTGCTTTATGCACTTTATAAGAATTTTATTATATGTAATTGTCTGTTGAGTGTTGGGTGTCAACATTAACAGGCATCTAATTTTAGTGCTGCACTATGTTACTTATGTTGTATAATTTAATAGGTGAGCCAGCATGGTGTGCGGCAGGTAACCCGGGGAGGGGTCTCGGTGGCACTCTATGTGCCCTCTCCACAGAGTATAGGGGTGTGAAAGCCTCTTTGCCGATTTCCATAAGCCACTTTTCAACAAAATCAGTGGGGTCTTTTCCCTCCGTTTTCTCCAGGAGTCCCACTATTCTGACGTTATTATGCCTTAGACTGTTCTCCGTGTCCTCAGCCTGCATTTCCACTGCTCTAGCCAGGCATGTGAGAGTCCCTAATGTGATCTTGTCTATTTTCCTATCGCACACCTTTCTGGCAAACAAGGCTCATGTAACAGTGGGTGCTGCAGTCATCACCAGCTGGATCCTGGAAACGTCATACAAGTGTACATATTTGTCAGCACACCTTGGATCAACGTCCAAATATTCTGTATTAAAGAGAGATCACATCACAGAGTAGTGCCCCTATTCTGGGGCCTTATGGGGGTCCTTCCCAGTTGCTTTGGGTATTTTGGATGGTTCACAGTTTCTTTTGCCTTCTCTGTGCCATGTGGGCCACGCTGTGAGAGGGCCGCCACGCCATATTGAATATCCTGCTGCATGCCATCCTCCTTGTCTCTCCTGGTCAGCGTGACAGGTGTGTGTGGGCTCAAAAGATGCCCGATGTTCTGCTGGTTGTACCAAGGGATATATGGATGGTTCTGTGAGCCGGGAGCAGGATCGATGTAGGATAGACGCTGGGAGCTCTGTGATAGGAATAGTCCCTCCAGCTAATGGCGCTGTGGCTTGGGGATCCATGGGCTGCAGTTCCAGTGTCCAGCAGTTTTCACTATTTCTGTTGCTGTGGTTGTTTACACTGCTTATTATATTAGATGTGCTTTTGGATCACCATTTCACTTATATCCTTAATAAATCACTTATTCACTTACGTTGTGTCTGGTATTCTCTGTGCAGTTCACACATTTCTGGTCACACCAGTTCCTGATATAACACCAAGGCCAGTCTTGACCAGAAGTGACTGCAAAGGGAAGCCATCTTGGTTTTGGTGGCAACATGCATCCGGAGGAGGTAGTTTATTTTTCTCTGCTGGTGACAGAGGATCATGATTATTGCCGCCAAACGTTGAAGGAGTGGACTAGGGATCAACTTTTGGAATGTATACATCTGGCTCATGTCCTAGTTGATCAGGGCAGTATGTTGTTCAGTGATGCTCAGCCGTTGATTCAAGTGTGTGCAGAGTTGGCTTTGTCCGGCTTTCCTAAGGGCAGCTTATTTCTTTGAGCATTGTTCAGCACGCCCTCGGCAGGTGTTAATAGAGTGCATAGATGTCTGCCTCCACACCAGCCAATGTACCCCAGTCTGTCTCCACACCGACCAATCTGCTCTAATCTGCTTCCACACCAACCAATCTGTTCGTGCCTGCCTCCACACCAGCCAATGTACCCCAGTCTGCCTCCACACCAGCCAATGTACCCCAGTCTGTCTCCACACTGACCAATCTGCTCCAATCTGCCTCCACACCAGCCGATCTGTTCCCGCCTGCCTCCACACCAGCCAATCTGCCCCAGTCTACCTTCACAATTGCTGGTAAGGTTTGGCCTGATTCTGACAGACCTGAACATGCTGTTCAGCCTGCTGTTCCGATGCCCACTGTTCAGCCTGCTGTTCCGGTGCCTGCTGTCCAGCCCCCTGATCCTGTGCCCTCTGTTCAGCCTGCTGTTCCGGTACCCACTGTCCGGCCTGCTGGTCCAGTGCTCACTGTCCAATCTGATGTTCCAGTACCTGCCGTCCAGTCCAATGATCCCATGCCCGCTGTCCAGTCTGATGTTCCAGTGCCTGCTGTCCAGTCCAATGATCCTGTGCCCGCTGTCCAGTCTGACAATCCAGTGCCCACTGTCCAGTCTGATGTTCCAGTGCCTGCTGTCCAGTCTGATGTTCCAGTACCTGCTGTCCAGTCTGATGATCCTGTACCTGCTGTCCAGTCCGATGTTCCGGTACCCACTGTCCAGTCTGATGTTCTAGTGCCTGTTGCCCCGTCCAATGGTCCTGTACCCGCTGTCCAGTCTCATGATCCTGTGCCCGCTGTCCAGTCTGATGTTCCAGTACCCGCTGTCCAGTCTGACGATCCAGTGCCCACTGTCCAGTCTGATGTGCCAATGCCCGCTGTCCAGTCTGATGTGCCAGTGCCCGCTGTCCAGTCTGATGTTCCAGTATCTTCTGTCCAGCCCCATGATCCTGTGCCTGCTGTCCAGTCTGATGATCCAGTACACACTGTCCAGTCTGATGTTCCAGTCTCCGCTGTCCAGTCTGATGTTCTAGTTCCAGCTGTCCCCTCCAATGATCCCGTGCCCGCTGTCCAGTCTGACGATCCAGTGTCCACTGTCCAGTCTGACAATCCAGTGCCCACTGTCCAGTATGATGACCCGATATCCGCTGTCCAGTCTGATGTTCCGTGCCCACTGTCCAGTTTGACGATCCAGTGTCCACTGTCCAGTCTGACGATCTAGTGCCCGCTGTCCAGTCCAATGTTCCGGTGCCCGCTGTCCAGTCTGATGACCCGGTACCCACTGTTCAGTCTGATGTTCCGGTGCCTGCTGTCCAGTCTGGTGATCCTGTGCCCACTGTCCACTCTGATCTGGTTCCTGCTGTCCAGTCTGATGATCCTGTGCCCGCTGCCCTGTCTATGACCCAGTGCCCGCTGTCCAGTCTGATGATCCGGTGTCCGTTGACCAGTCTGATGAGCTGAAATCCGCTGTCCAGCCTGATATCCCAGTGCCCGCTGTCCAGTCTGATGTTCCGGTATCAGTCGACCAGTCTGACGATCCGGTGCCCGCTGTCCAGTCTGAGGTGCTTCTGCCCGCTGCTCAGCCTGATCAGTTGGTTGGTTGGGTAAAGGCTGAGTGTTCACCTGCTAATGGGTCGGAAAGCTCTGAACCTTCATGTGACTTATATGGGTTGTCTACTTGGCCTAAGATTCAGCTGATGGTTGCCTCGGTAGAGTCCCTCTGGCAGTGTGTTGCTCCTATGGCGCCCGAGCCTGGTGGTCTAGACATAACATGGATGACTAATGGCTGCATTTGCCTTCATGACCTGGTCTTGGTAAACTCCTAGGGAATGGCGGAGTACGATCTGTGCCCTGCCATGATCTGGGAGTGACTGCTACAGCTCCGGGTGTACTAGGGGACCCTGGTTGGGTAACTGGTGCCTCGGAGAGGCCTAATGGGTTCTTGATGCGCAGTGCAAGTCCTGGAGATCAGGCAAGCCATTCAGTCGTGACAGGACACATGACCCCAGAGCTAAATTTGAAGATAACCCGTGTGATCCCAGTGTTGGGTTATCTACTGTGTTGAGGGACTCGAAGCTGCGTCCTGAGGCTGCTCCTTAAAGGGGGGGTACTGTTAGGAGTAGTCCTTCCAGCTGGTGGCACTGTGACTCGGGGATCCATGGGCTGCAGTTCCAGTGTCCACCAGTGGGTGTCAGTAAAGGGCTCATCTGGTAATGGCACTGTGGCTCTTGGATCCATGGGCTGCAGTTCCAGTGTCCACCAGCGGATGTCTCCCAGTAATCAGAGGCTCATGAGTCACCACCTGACGCTCGTTACAGGAAGGATATTTAAACCCTGTTAACCATATGCTTAGTGCCTTGGTGTTTGTCCACCATGTGCCTCTGTATCCCAAATCTTGATCCCTGTATCTGCAATCCTGTATGCTGTTTCTGGAATCCTGTATCCGGTATCTGCCATCCTGAACACTGTATCTGGATTCCCGAATCCTGTATCTGGAATCCTGAACCCTGTATCCTGAACCCTGAATCTGCTCCTGGACCCTTGTCTGCAGTGAGATCCTGTCTTACCGGCTTTCCTGTCATCTGTTCCTGGTTCCTGCCTTATCCTGCTCCCTGCCCCCTCTGATTGATCTCCCGTGCATGACCCTGGCCTGGCTACATTTATGGTTTGGACATTTCCCTATACCTGTTTAGCAGTTTTCACTATTTCTGTTGCCGTGGGTGTTTACACTGCTTATTATATTAGATGTGCATTTGGATCACCATTTCACTTATATCCTTAATAAATCACTTATTCACTTACGTTGTGTCTGGTATTCTCTGTGCAGTTCACACATTTCTGGTCACACTAGTTCCTGACACTCTGTGAGATGCGACCGCTCACATGCCGCTCTTGGCCATGCCCCGAGTAGATTTATTTACGTTTTTATAATAAATGTTTTTTAGGATAATGCGCTAGGCTGGGGCGACCTCTATTTTCTTGTGTTTTCCACCTTTGATTTGAACCTGCCTAGGGAGAATAGAGCAGTCTAATCTCATCTGTGGCTTTCCTTAACCTCCTAGATGATGCTAATTTACTAAGGAAGTTGAGAATATAAACAGAGTTGAGCGAACTTCTGGAAGTCCGGGTTCTGCTGGTTCGGCCGAACTTCGGGACAAAGTCCGGGTTTGGGTGTGGACAGAACCCGAACTTTGTCCCGGACCCCGAACCCCATTGAAATCAATGGGGACCCGAACTTTTAGGCACAAAAATGGCTGTAAAAAAGTCCTGGAAAGTCCTAGAGGTCTGCAAAAGGAAGGAAATGGGGGTAAGGGTGGGACAAGTGCCCTACAAAGAAATGGGGACAGGGAAATAACTAAAAGCATTTTTTTTTAAATAATTTCATAAAAAAATCAAAAATGGAGGTGGATGTGGACCATCTTCAAACTGTGTCTGAAAAGTATTAATTAACGGTAGAAGCCATATCACTGTTCTAAAATCATCTTCAAACTGTGTCAAAAAAGTATAAATAAGCCGGGAGAACCCATATCACTGTTCTGCAAGCATCTGGAAACTGTGTGTAACACTTTAACTAAAACCGGGAGAAACCATACTACTGTTCTGCAAACATCTGGAAACTGTGTGTAACACTTTAACTAAAACCGGGACAAAGCATACTACTGTTCTGCAAACATCTGGAAACTGTGTGTAACACTTTAACTAAAACCGGGAGTACCCATATCACTGTTCTGCAAACATCTGGAAACTGTGTGTAACACTTTAACTAAAACCGGGACAAACCATATCACTGTTCTGCAAACATCTGGAAACTGTGTGTAACACTTTAACTAAAACCGGGCAAACCCATATCACTGTTCTGCAAACATCTGGAAACTGTGTGTGAAACTATAGCAGAGAGAAGAACAGGGATATGGGTTCGCTCTGCTATAGTTTCACATATAATTTTTAGATGATTTTAGAACAGTGATATGGGTTCGCTCTGCTATAGTTTCACACACAGTTTCCAGATGTTTGCAGAACAGTGATATGGGTTCGCCCGGTTTTAGTTAAAGTGTTACACACAGTTTGCAGATGTTTGCAGAACAGTGATATGGTTTGTCCCGGTTTTAGTTAAAGTGTTACACACAGTTTCCAGATGTTTGCAGAACAGTGATATGGTTTGTCCCAGTTTTAGTTAAAGTGTTACACACAGTTTCCAGATGTTTGCAAAACAGTAATATGCTTTGTCCCGGTTTTAGTTAAAGTGTTACACACAGTTTCCAGATGTTTGCAGAACAGTGATATGGTTTGTCCCGGTTTTAGTTAAAGTGTTACACATAGGTTCCAGATGGTTGCAGAACAGTGATATGGGTTCGCCCGGTTTTAGTTAAAGTGTTACACACAGTTTCCAGATGTTTGCAGAACAGTAGTATGCTTTGTCCCGGTTTTAGTTAAAGTGTTACACATAGTTTCCAGATGTTTGCAGAACAGTAGTATGGTTTGTCCCGGTTTTAGTTAAAGTGTTACACACAGTTTCCAGATATTTGCAGAACAGTGATATGGGTTCGCCCGGTTTTAGTTAAAGTGTTACACATAGAGTTGAGCGAACACCTGGAAGTTCGGGTTCTGCTGGTCCGTCCGAACTTCGTGACAAAGTCCGGGTCCGGGTCCGGACGGAACCCGAACGATCGCACGGACAACGAACCCCATTGAAATCAATGGGGACCCGAACTTTTAGGCACAAAAATGGCTGTAGGAAAGTCCTGGAAAGCCCCAGAGGGCTGCAAAAGGAAGTAAAATGGGGGTAAGGGTAGGGCAAGTGGCCTACAAAAAAATGGGGACAGGGAAATAACTGTAAATATTTTTAAAAAAATAAAAACATAAAAAAAGCAAAAATGGAGGTGAATGTGGATCATCTTCAAACTGTGTCTGAAAAGTATTAATTAACGGTAGAAGCCATATAACTGTTCTAAAATCATCTTCAAACTAGGGCAAGTGC
>BLSH010092894.1:199905-210987 GCA_018402905.1 Glandirana rugosa
TTGGTATAGTGACAAGACGTTTGTAGACCTTTGACACACATTGTGAAATTGATTTTGGCCCTGTTTCGTATGATGACAAGACGTTTGTAGACCTTTGACACACATTGATCACAACTCGCTTGGGCCTGACATTGCAAGCCCAGGCATGGCTTGAAAGCCCACAGGCACCGTGCCTGGGCCTGGGCCTGTAAAGTTTTTAGTCCGGGTCCGTGCCACGGACACCCGAAAGTTCGGTACGGACCCGAACGTTACAGTCCGGGTTCGCTCAACACTAGTTACACACAGTTTCCAGATGTTTGCAGAACAGTAGTATGCTTTGTCCCGGTTTTAGTTAAAGTGTTACACACAGTTTCCAGATGTTTGCAGAACAGTGATATGGTTTGTCCCAGTTTTAGTTAAAGTGTTACACACAGTTTCCAGATGTTTGCAGAACAGTAGTATGGTATGTCCCGGTTTTAGTTAAAGTGTTACACACAGTTTCCAGATGTTTGCAGAACAGTAGTATGGTTTGTCCAGGTTTTAGTTAAATTGTTACACACAGTTTCCAGATGTTTGCAGAACAGTAGTATGCTTTGCCCCGGTTTTAGTTAAAGTGTTACACACAGTTTCGCCCTACGAGCCCGCCCTACGCGTTTCGTCATAGAACGTCGACTGGAGCCGGTCTTCTACGTCACTACGTCACTTCCGGTACGAGCCGTGGAACGCAGAGAACACGGCATTTTTGGCTTCATCGGTTCCTGCACTGCATACAGCAATCTGATAACACAACGTTGAACATTCGGTATTCAAATGTGAGTTTTTTAACACATTTTGATTAAATTTGTACTAAACATACTACGCAAGATTGGGTCTGTTTCTTCACTTTCTTTTATATACCTGGGATTGAAACGGAGGTGGGGAACACCAAAGAGCTGCCGCTGCTACAAGGCACATACCCCTTCAGTGGGGAGTGCTGTCCGGTGAGTGGATATATAATAGGATACGCACGAAGTGTAGCACCGAAAGCACTGCGTTGTTGTAGTGGCATTAACATCTAAGCACCACAAAAGCATATATGTGGACTGTCACCATTTGCACTTTGAGTTAAGAAGAGAGTGTCCCTGCAATAAGGACTGTCTACAATGTTCTAGTATTATTTGGGCACAGTTGTGAATAAGCACTTGGCACTTTATCACTTGTTTGGCTGATTTCTGTATTTTGTATTTTTATTTTTTATAAATTTGACTGTCTATACATTATTTTGATCCACACGTTTTGATATCACTATGAGCAAATGAATTATTAGCATTGGCATGGATTTTTCACAGATTCACTGGTGAGAATATAGGAGTCGAGATTTACCTGTTGGATTGATTTATCTATCTATCGATTTATTTTTGATTGATTTACTTATTTATTTATTTTCGTCTGATAGCACGATATGCATGTATATTGATTAACTGATTGGATAACAGATAATTTGATTGATCATATTATTCATTTATTCACCTTCCCACCACAGACTGCATTTTAGCTCTTCTCACTTACATTTTAAACATCATACACACTTGATTTTACCACATTATAGTGGATCTCCAGAGATAAGGAACAATCTGCAAAGACATAGATTAACAGCACAGATAGCAGTAGAGCAGCGCCATTTCCACCTTAATCAGGACCTTCACCATGCCAACATCCAAATATAGATACCAAGGTTTGAGACAGAATTATCTCCCAAAAAAAACAACTGGGCTTTGTGGGCACACCAAAGGATAGAGATGACACAAAATAAAATGAATATACTTTATTAAAAAATGAGATAAAAGTCAATACACATATAAATATACATAAAAAGCACCCTCTAAGAAAAAAGGTTGAGCACCACCCATGAAACCAAGAAAAAAGAAGGAGATGGGGTCTTAATAGTCCTTATATTATATCGAATTATTGTGGATTTACTGGTATAGACCCAAACATAACTCCATCCTGGTCTGTCAACGTGGTTCGCTTTAAGACAAAGCTTCTTCAGGGCACAATGGGGTGGGTGCTAATGTTCATAAAAAAGAAAACACATATTACATATATGAGAAGTAAACATATTGATACCAAATGTGCTTATTATTACTATCAAGGTATAAATAATAGTCAACTGATCTAGTGTATGATATTGCATATATTGATCTAATACAAAAAAAAACACAACAACACAAACAACAACAACCACATGGAGGAATATGCTTGCAGGAGGAGCTGGATTACAATACAGACAGAAAGACTTGAACAAGACTCTGGGCGCTACAGAGTCAAAATAGGCCAAGGGAGGCAGGGTATATGGTCTAGGTAAGTATAATTAGTCGTCGCGGCATTACTCCACTTGCTAGAAAATAAAGCATAGTGTAAATGAGGAAAACATACTAATGCATAAACCAATGTTTGAGAGCAACAAAGTGTGTACTCTTACCTATTAAATACGTCAAATTAATTAACCGCGGAGCCACTAAGTATTTAGTGTGGTCAAGCCCTGCTGTAGTAGGAGATGGGATATCTATGCAAAAAGTACAAAAACACACATATATATATATATATATATATATATATATATATATATATATATATATATGAAGTATGTCAGGATAAAGCAAACCAATATATCTCAATAAATACTCCCTGACTTACCTAAGCCTTTCCCAAACCAGCTAAATGGCTGTGCCGGCGAGTCAGAAATCAGGTACCAACTAGGTTCTGAATAAGTAGATCCCCAATGGGATGAATATATGGACACTTTGCTGCAGACACATCTGAGACTGAAAGAAATAATGTCAAAAATAGCCAAAACCATAAATTAAACCTGGTGGCCAAAGTGGCTAAGGATGGTAAGAAAAAAAATAACACCTACAGTACCTTGTAACTGCGTTCTGTGTCCGCCAGGGGTATCCCCTCTTTTGCCTGAAATACACAATGGAGTCCCCTGAGAATAATCAGGAAGTCCCCAACAAATGTGTGCCCCCAAACAAAGAAAGTAATCCTCAGGAGGTGGAGGGTACCTACAAATGCATAGGTAAGCACACAGTACACAGTATATCAAGGTAAAAGTCAGATCTGACTGGTTTATATACTTCCTAGGCAGTATTCTTTTTCTAACATTGTGGCAGGTCTTCTCTAAAACCTCCCTTATTAAGGGTTCCCCTGTGTTAAAAAGTTCTGAGTGAGTGGTGGAAAAATCCATGCTCTAGGGTAAAGTATGGTCTTTCCCAAAATGGCAGCCAGGAGCTTTTAATTGATCTGGTAATGGGTTCCGGGGACCTCTTCCCCAGCAAAGTGATGAAAGAAATGACTAAACGGGGTTTTTAAAATCTCATAAATTTTACTTCCAGACTCACTTCAGATCTGGTAGCTTGTTTCATTGATCCCTATTAGTGATTAAAGTGGAGCTTTAGTCAGAAAATTAAGTTCTGATAGATTACTTCAGGCTGGCCCCTTTTGCACGTAATGTTATGTAAAATATTAAAAAGTAAGTGCCTATACTGTTTAAATCAAGTAATGTACTGTCTCACTCTGCTCTGCACATGCTCAGTTGCTCTCTATTTTCAGCACTGTGCTTTAAGTCAGAGCCACTAGAGGCTGATCAGCTGACAGCTTTAATATCTACTGTTGCTGAAGGCTGGAGAGAGCAATAGGAATTACAAATGCTCTGTAAGGGAACACAGATTAGGGAGGGAGAACAGAAAAGGTGGAGAGGTGACAGGATAAACTCTGCTGCCTGGGAAAGTTAGACCAGCCATAGACATTCAAATCTTGGTTGGTTCAGCAGGAACTAGCTGAGGTTCGAACCGTGTGTTTATTGATCAACCAGCCTGCCAGATTCACTTGTGATTATCGCTTGCGGCTCCTCCCTCCCAGAAGCAGATAATTGCTTGGCAGGTGGGATTCCCCTGTCAGCACTGTCTGTGTTGATGGGGGAATCGTGCCAATTTCTTTTCTGCAACCCGTGGAAAGAAATTTGCACTGTCTATGTCCTGCCTTGAACTTACAAGGATCCTTGTCTTATCTTATCTATCCGGTTCTCAGTCCTTTCTCCCTCATCAGCAGCCTGTGAACTTCAGCACTGTAAAGCCTCTGTCAAACTTCCTCTCTAACTGAGCCAAGACGAACAATCAAGGCTGGAAATGCACATGTTTTAATTACAGAAAGGGACATATAGTTTCTGAGGCCACAGGATGGAGGAGAGTTTCTAATAAGGAAGTGACTGCACTGGGCTTCAACAAAATTGTAGTCTTCAGAAAGAAGAAACAGGAGCAATACTGGAGGCAATTCACAGCACAAACTAACCTTTGTAGCATATTTATTAATAGCAAATGTATTGTTATCAAACTATTATGTGTAAAGTCTATTTTTCCCCAACCATAAGAAATGCTCTTTTGTCTTCTGAAGTAGTATTAACCACTTCAGTATTAGCCAGCAGTACCAGACTAGGTCATTACCAGGCCATTCATCAGTTTTCAGTGCTATGATACTGTGACTGGCAATTATTCCATCATGTAAGACTACCCATATAAACCACTATTTAACCACTTGCTGCCACACCACAGTACATTTGTGTACATACTGCAGCAGGGTGGCAGCTGCAGGCTCAGTCACATATATACAGTATATTTTCAGGTTAGGAGGTTAGGAGTATGGAGCCCACCACACACAGCGGATTACTATTACCCAGCAATCAAGTCAGAACAATGTAAACAACCTGTCATGAATGCCTTCCCATTCTCAAACAGCTTGCTTACTGTTTAGCTGTAGCCAATCACAGATTAGAAACATAAGCAAGCTGTTCATGAATGGCTAAAGCTATTGCTCATACAGTAATCATTACTGTACAGTGGGGAAAATAATTAGTTGATCCCCTGCAGATTTTGTAAGTTTGCCCACTTACAAAGAAATGAACGGTCTAAAATTTTTATCATAGGTGTATTTTAAATGATAGAGACTTAACCAAAAATACAGAAAAAACACATGATACAAATGTTATAAATCGAGTTGCACTTCAGTGAGTGAAGTAAGTATTTGATCCCCAAGCAAAACATGACTTAGTACTTGGTGGAGAAACCCTTGTTGGCAAACACAGAGGTAAGACATTTCTTGAAGTTGGTGACCAGGTTTGCACATATCTCAGGAGGGATTTTGGTCCACTCTTTTTTACAGTTATTCTCTAAATCCTTAAGGTTTCTTGGCTGTCTCTTGGCAACTCAAAGTTTCAGCTTCCTCCATAAATTTTCTATAGGATTACGTTCTGGAAACTGGCTAGGCCAATCCATGACCATAATATGCTTCTCCTTTGTTGCCTTCGTGGTATGTTTTGGGTTATTGTCATGCTGAAAGAACCATCCACGACCCATCTTCAGTGTTCTGACTGAGGGAAGAAGGTTCTCATCCAATATTTTACAATACATGGCCCCGTGCATTGGCCCCTCAACGTAGCAAAGTTGACCTATACCTTTAGCAGAGAAACAACCCCAAAGCATAATGTTTCTACTTCCGTGCTTGACTGTAAGGATTGTGTTCTTAGGGTTATAGTCAGCATTTTAATTCCTCCAAACATGGTGAGTCCCCCTCTTCAAGAAGGCACATGTACAGTCATGCCAATGAACGTCTAAATGATTCAGCTAAGGAATGGGAGAAAGTGCACACATACACACACACACACACACACACTCCTTGTATCCAAATGTATTTACCAACTGCTTTTGCTTATTGCACATATCACTTGCTTTTTTTAAGGTTCCCCTTCCACAAAAAATCTTAAAAGTCTACTCTCAACTATCTTTACTGATCTAAAATATATATTTTTTTACTGTTATGATATTAACCCTGAAATACATTTCATGTGAATTTTATGTAAAAGCCTTTTACATAAAGTAAACCATTTTTATGTTTTAGTTGCCCTTTAAGTAGATGCTTCAAAGTTAATTGCTGATAGTTATAGCGTTTGTTAAGCTAGCGTACATACAGCTATCAATAATCACATACAATTTTTAGAAAACAAGTAAATCCAATACTGCTTTAAGTAGTTTTCAATCGAAGAAATTTGTGAGATGTGCCCTGTAATCTTGATTAAGAGAGTTTAATTACATTTCTACTCCAGATTCCATAAAATGTACTTTATGATGTACAGATTGCTGATTTCCTGCAGAACATACAATTTGTATATTCTGTTGAGAAAGCAAAACTGCAAAATGTCCTTCGATTTGTGTTTGAACAGCAATCTATCTATTAACCTTGTCATAGGCTAGAACAGCTGTAAAATGAGGGAGAAGGACATACATCCTCATTTTATAACAGTCTTTGTTGGACTTTTAGAAGAAGATTAGGTGCTATGCTAGTTTAATGTGTGCTTGGGAATAGCCCTTAAGTTCTGTTTTTTTCTGGATAATTTTAAGAAAAGTGAACAATAAATATGAATTAGAATAAAAAATACTTCATACATAAATCAGCCAAGAAATTAACCTGTGTACTTTATAATTCCATTTGAGGGGATTTTAACAAAAGCCGTGCAGTAGTATAACTCTGTATAATGTATCAGTGAAAAATGATATCTATCTATCTATCTATCTATCTATCTATCTATCTATCTATCTATCTATCTATCTGTAGTGCCCCCATAGTGTAGAGAGGTATTTTTGCTAGGAGAGGCAAAATTTAGTCAAGCCTGACATAAAATGCAGGCCTGGGTGTTTTGATCTGGGCATGGGAGTGGCTCAGAGTAAGGTTGGAGATTACAGGAAGGGACATCCCTTGGGTACTCATCCCCTTTGGTTTCAGAAAGTGCTGGAAAAAGGGGATGGATGAGGAGTGTCACTTTATGCTGTTAAGGAGCTCTGACCAAACCCCAACTAGGTTTGGCAGGAGGTAGGCCTCCTTAAATACGGTGATCTGCCCAGCAGGGGGAGGAGAGTTTGGGTGGAAGTGGTGAAGATGTAGCAGAGGTGCTGTGGAGGCCTCTACCAGGAGGGAGCCCCCAGTCTGGCGGGGTGACCTTGAGGCCTGGAGATTTGGGTGCGGGTATGAGTGGAGTTGATTCCTGGAGCAGCACAGGGGAAAAGGAGAACAGCGGCGGTGTTACTGAGGACACTTTAAAGTATCCACTGGAGTTGGTGAGGGACATACCCTGGGAGTTGGAAGACAAGGCTGGAGCAGACTGGGAGTGAAATAGTGGACCGTATGTGGAGGTCTCAGGAGCCAGTTAGGAGAAGGAGTGTCACCGAGAGGAAAGCAGGCCGGTGTGGTCTGGAAGAGGGATGGGCTTAGAGTTGTAGTCCATCAAAGGCACAGCTAGCACTAATGTACTTAGCTACACTTCAGGGGTCCCGAGCTCTGGTCTGTAATGGGAGGTTCAGAGGTCCTGCTGACTGAAGTGTAGGCCTCGCCATGTGCAAGCTGTGGTGGAGGAGGAGGAGTCAAGTAGGTCTGATAAGTTTCCTTTCAGGCCAGGAAACTGAAGTGAAGTGCTGGAGAGAAGTGAGAGGAGTAATGGTCAGCAAGGTAAGTGCTGGAGGAAGTAGAAGTGTGTATATACAGTTGTGTATATAGAGGGCCCCGAAAGCCAATCCGTTGGATCATCCGCGGTTACCCTTTTCCCCATCCAGGTTGATCCCCTAAATAAAACAACAAAAAAAAACAGTGTCAGCCTGTTCCATGACTCAGAATGTGTGAGATATGGTGTGATTGAGGGCAGTGGAAAGGTGAACCACAACTGCCAGCCCCCCTGATGATATATATCTATCTATCTATCTGTTTATCCATCTATCATTGGACAAAAAATCAACCTATCTGCTTTAAAATTCCATTTGGGGGATTTTTCTAAAAGTCTTAAGCTGGCCACATAGCAAACACTTTTCCTTCCTTTAACAACAGGTTGAAGGAAAGAAAATCACTTGATTCTCCCATAAAAACACATTCAGTGTTGATGGGGGAATCACTTGAGCTGTGCTATTGTATTCTGACAGGGGGAGGATACATACACTGATTACTTCTGCCCACTATAGCTGAGTTTGAGATTATCCTAGAGTTAACCTCATTGTTTCTCTTTGGGGGATTCATAGGGAAAATCTTACAAATATTGAATTTACCCTAAGTCTATGACAAACTGGGGCACTTGGCATTTTTTGTGGATTACATCACTTAATTGTAATGTACACATAAATTCAAATTTAAAAAATCACTTTAATGTAATAGTGATATCTAACAACAGGTATTGGCCAACGTTGGAAAGTCAACAGTGCATTCAATAAGAGGAATACATTAAAGTACATCTAGAAGAAAATGCCTGAGTGATTCTTTTATGCTTTTGCTGTGCTTTTTTTCCAAAATACCCTTGGCGTCCAATTTGGAAGGTTTTAACATTCCTTAAGGGACCAAGGTCAGCATATGGTTCAAAGTGTCCTACTTTCACCATATCTTACACCAAATTCCAATTACACAAAGTAAAGGGATTGAAAGGCTGTTTTACCTTGCAAGTGTCAAAATAATTCAGCATCAAATTCATAAACCAGAGGATAGGGAATATTTTTGTCACAGGGGAAAGGAGAATCATGACAATAGCAAGTTGTTTTTATATGCCAGGGCAAAAGATTAAAGAGCTGGGAATTATGTACGTAAGAGCATAATCTATGTTTTTTCATGCATGGATTTCCCAGTGTGTAGGCTTCCTCAAACTGTACCTGTTTGGCGTCAAGGTGTGAAATCAGAAGGCAGCGGGTATTTTTGTCTGCCAGCATAATATCTCTTGATGTAACAAGACGATTAACAGCGAAACAAAACAACAGAGAAGACATCAGAGGAAGTGTGATAAAAGAATCAGATTTGCTACATAGCTGTCACATTAACCTAACAATTAACATTATTTCAAAAGAAAATCAATTCTGTTGATTTATATGTGTATTTTTTTTTTTCAGAAATGGCCATGGAAAAATATCAGCTCAGTTTAAGAAACCATACTATTCATTTAGTCTACATACGTATTTATACTGTATATACAGTATCTCACAACAGTGAGTACATCCCTCACATTTGTGTAAGTAATTTATTATATCTTTTCATGTGACAACACTAAAGAAATGACACTTTGCTACAATGTAAAGCAGTGAGCGTACAGCTTGTATAACCACTTCAGCCCCGGAAGAATTTCCCCCTTTAGGACCAGAGCACTTTTTGCCATTCGGCACTCACTGTGTCGCTTTAACTGACAATTGCGTGGTCATGTGACGTTGTACACAAACGAAATTGACGCCCTTTTTTTCCCACAAATAGAGCTTTCTTTTGGTGGTATTTGATCAGCTCTGCATCACTTATGATCACCGCTATAAACAAACAACAACAATTTTGCAAAAAACCTAATAATTCTTACTTTTTGCTAAAACACATATCCAGAAAAATATATAAAAAACAAATTTATTCATCAGCTTTGGCCGATATATATTCTTCCTCATATTTTTGTTAAAAAAATCGCAATCAGCCTATATTAATTGGTTTGCGCAAAAGTTGCCGCGTTTACGAACGATGAGAATTCATTTATGGGGTATGGGGTCAGACACTTTTGACACTTTTTTGGGACCATTGACATTTATGTAGCGATCAGTGCTATGGAAATGCACTGATTACTGAGTAAATGTCACTGACAGGGAAGGGGTTACCACTAGGGGTGATCAAAGGGTTAAGTGTGTTCCCTGGATAGTGTTTCTAACTGTGTGGGGGCTGGGCTGAGTGGGGGAGGAGAGTGATCGCCGCTCCCATGTACAGGGATATCACACTCCTTCTCGCCTGTCAGAATGGAGATCTGTTGTTTACACACACGGATCCCCGTTTTGTCACTGCGGGGGAGCGATTGCAGGAAGCCAGTGGACATTAGGTCCGCCCTACCGGCTCCCTTGCTCCCCCTCTACACAGTGAGTGCGCGATCTCACAGCCGCCGTCAGTTGACAACGGTTTGCGATATTGAGCCAAGTTGCCGCCGTCAAGCCACGGTGGGCGGTCGGCGACTGGATAACAGTGTAAATTTGCTGTCCCCTCAAAGTAACTCAACACACAACCATTAATGCCTAAACTGCTGGCAACAAAAGTGAGTACACTCCTAAGTGAAAATGTTCAAATTGAGCCCAAAGTTTCAAAATTTTGTGTGGTCACCATTATTTTCCAGCACTGCCTTAACCTTCTTGGGCATGGAGTTCACCAGAGCTTCACAGGTTGCCACTGGAATCCTCTGCCACTCCTCCATGATGACATCACAGAGCTGGTGGATGTTAGAGACCTTGTGCTCCTCCACTTTCCATTTGAGGATGTCCCACAGATGCTCAAAAGGGTTTAGGTCCAGAGACATGCTTGGCCGGTCCATCACCTTTACCCTCAGCTTCTTTAGCAAGTCAGTGGTCATCTTAGAGGTGTGTTTGGGGTTATCTTGTTGGAATACTGCCTTGTGGCCCAGTCTCCAAAGGGAGGGGATCATATATATGTGTATATAAATAAATAAATATATATATATATATACAGTATCTCACAAAAGTGAGTATACCTCTCAAGTGTACAGCTTGTATAATAGTGTAAATTTGCTGTCCCCTCAAAAACACTCAACACAGCCATTAATGTCTAAACCGCTGGCAACAAAAGTGAGTACAACTCTAAGTGAAAATGTCCAAACTGGGCCCAATTAGCCATTTTCCCTTCCCGGTCTCATGTGACTCATTAGTGTTACAAGGTCAAAGGTGTGAATGGGGAGCAGGTGTGTTAAATTTGGTGTTATCGCTCTCACTCTCTCATACTGGTCACTGGAAGTTCAACAAGGCACCTCATGGCAAAGAACTCTCTGAGGATCTGAAAAAAAGAATTGTTGCTCTACATCAGTGGTTCTCAACTCCGGTCCTCGGGACCCACCAACAGGCCAGATTTTAAGTATTACCTTGGGGAGATGCAGACTAGAACACTGCAATCACCGAGCAGCAAATTATATCACCTGTGATGTATTTCAGTTATCCTGCAAACCTGGCCTGTTGGGGGGTCCCGAGGACTGGAGTTGAGAACCACTGCTCTACATAAAGAGGGTCTAGGCCTGTCTCTTAT